>RPOG01001884.1:0-120102 GCA_008086565.1 Thalassoma bifasciatum
TAATTGCCTCCTGGAGGCACAGCAGGAAGGTGTTGACTCTTATATTTCACAACAATATGTGGGTATGGACGGAATAGAAAAGTAAATGTTTTTTTTCTTATTACTCCAAAGACATATTTCTACACTAGGAGTCCCAGCTCATGCTCGGTCATGATGAAACAAAAACAAACGGGGAAATTAAAAAAAAAAAAAAAAAAAACCTCAGGGTGAACAAATCAGCCTATGGCACCTATTAAATAAAAGAAGTCACTCATGGACAGGCAGCTGCTGTAAACAAACAGTGAAAGACGTTGACTAATAGGTGGATCACATGGAGAGACCTCCTTTTCTCCGTAGTTACTGTCAGCCTCATGTCACACAAATCATTGCTGTCAAAAACACATTCCTCTAACACATAGTTCTTCTCTAAGGTGTCTCTGTACAAAGGTGCCCCCCCCCTCTCGTTTTTAGGTTGTGAAATACAACTTAAAATTTTTACTTTTCTTTTTATTCTATTTCTAGAAGTTTCTAGTCTTTCGAGGATGATCCCATCATTCTCCCTTTTGTTCAATATGCGTTTGCAACTGTGAAATGTTCTCCTGAGTCTCATCAAATTTGTCTTGTTTTTTTTGTTTGCTTATCACTCTCTGAGATGTTTTACGTTATCAGGAAACAACACCGCTTCTATTGTATCAAAATATTTTGTTTCGGTCTAGTGTTTCTTCTATTTTCGTAGGGAAATAAGCTGGAGTATGTGACACGAGGATGTGGGTGTGCCTGCATGCATCCGGTTCTCAGGCTTATCCTTTCAAAATAAGAGCTCAGTCAGTACTGATGACATTTCCAATAAAATCTAGGGGGTTGACAGGTAGTAAAGGGTATAAAAAAGTGTTCAAATGTATTTCAAATAAACAATAGATCTAGTTGGTTATAGACAGCAAGCATCTGTTTATCTATCCATGTATCTATTCATCCATTTTTCTATCTAGATAGAAAGACCGTCCGTCTGTCTGTCTGTCTTTGACACTGTTATCAATGGCTTTTTGACAAGGACTATCTCCCAAGTATTGTTCCTTGAAACTGCATCAATACAGGGCAAACAAGACTGGCAATTTGCATTCCTGGTTTTTGAAAAATGACTCATAATAAAACAGTTTAAAAGGACATAAAACAGCTGAAGCAGGTGAAATCAAGTTGCCCCAAAAACCTAATCGATGTGTAAAACAAACAGCCGAATAGGTAAAGTTCAGCAACAACAAAGAAGTGAAGACCAACAATGTAACAAACCAAGCAGCTACATGCCTTCACAAGAAGTAACAGGAAATCTACAACTGCTTGGTTAAATGACCATGTGGTTTTTAGTGACAGGAAAAATCATTTTACCTTTAGAAGATGAAATGAGTTGAAATATGGCAACCTTTTGAAAAAAAAAACACCAAAAACATTATGATTCCCCCCACCCCTTTATAGTTCAGGTAATTGGGTGTGGATCTTATTGTTTTTGTTATGAAGTGGAAAATACAAATAAACCTGTGTTTACATCTATGCATATTGCACTTGGAAAATCTGATGAATAAAGAAATAAATCAACAAATTTATTAAAGGTATTTTGAATTTTACAAGTATAACTTCACTTATTTCAGAATCAGAATACTTAATTGATTCCCTAGGGGATATTGCTTTTTAAGTATACAGTTACTCCCATTCAGAAAGTGTTAAAAATAAAAGAAAGTAGAAATTTAAGCATAAGTGTCTTACCAAAAATTGAAATCTTAGCATAAAAAATAAAACAAAATAAAAATACAGAGTAGAATATTAAGTACTTACAGACTACTTAAAATGTGTGGTCTATACATGATGAGATTGGTATATATATTACACAAGTATAGACATAAAAAAAATCATAATTGGTGGTTATTGCAGGAGCTATGAGTTTTGTTGCTGCTTCCACAGCTGTAGGTGCTTTATTTTGTAGGGTAGCCGGAAGTGTTGTTCCCCCTCGCTGGTTTGTTGTAGTCCGCCCCCCTCCCCGCCCTGCCGCTGCTGCCTCACATTTGTCTCTCCTGTAATGAAAGGAAGATGGTGAGACGACTGGAGAAGATAGTACAGTGAGGGACTGACTCACTTTATCAAACACGAACTCAAACATCGTTTCTGGAAAATCGCACACGGTCTTTTCTTTGCTCCAAAGTGTGTTTTTTTCTTTAGACCCAGAGCCATGAAGTCATCAAACAGTCGTCCCTCCAGAGTGGGTAGAAACCCCTTCGTCCACGAGCTGAAATTCACCATGACAGAAAAAGTGAAGGTAAGCCCATTAAGATCAGGAACGATCCTGGTCTATCTTTATGTACAATTATCAGAAGTCATACTAACTTGTGATAAACGCGTTGCCTATGGTGACGCTGAGCTGTGAGTTCACTATCTAAACTTTACACATCCAGCGTCTGTGCAAACCAACACTTGTGATGATGTCCGGGACTGAGACAGTGTGCTGGCTAAATGTTATGTAACAGGAAAAAACATCGGGAAGAAGTCACTTAAAGCGAATGAAAAACCAGATAAGATCATGGAAATATGCTTCTCTGATGTTTTCTGGTCGTGAATGTGAAGTGAATCCTTCATCCGTTTATTCCTCAAATATTTCCTTCAAAATAAGCAAATACATTTCTTTCCTAGACCTCCAGAGTACGTTACATGTATACCCCCCCATCCCCCACCCAATTTATTATTATTATTATCATCATCATTATATTTTTTAATTTTAGTTTTTTAAACCATATATATTCTGTTTTGGCAACTATGAATGAATGAATGCTTTATAGCGGTAAGAAAAATAAAATAAAATAATGTTTATACAAAATAAAAAATAATAATAATAAAAAAAAAAAAAAAAAAAAAAAAAAAAAAAAAAAAAAAAAAAAAAAAAAAAAAAAAAAAAAAAAAAAAAAAAAAAAAAAAAAAAAAAAAAAAAAAAAAAAAAAAAAAAAAAAAAAAAAAAAAAAAAAAAAAAAAAAAAAAAGAAAAGAAAAAAGAAAACAGACAGCAACCTAAAAAGGAATAGGCTGAAGCCCCAAGGCTTGACAACTACTGCCAGTGGGATGAAACTGGTCAGAATACAAAATAATCAATCTATAAGTCAATCTATATACAGATAACTAATTTATAACATATTACATTTGAACTCTTTACTCTTTTTCTTATCTGCCAAAGTTTAGATGTTGAATCAGATGTGGTACCACTTAAGGGTAAGCTCTCCTATCGTTCTTTTATGAATTGATTTTAGATTTTAATGTGAATACATTTTACCATGGCTGCAAAGCTGGTTAGACATGCATGGCAGAATGCGCTTGACTTTCCCCAGAATGTAAGTTCTCTTTCTTACTTCTCTTTTCAGACATATCATGTAGGTGTACATAAAAGCTCACAGCATTCACCCTCAGTCAGTACATTGGATAAACAAGGAAACAGGTTTCATGTGTTTTCAGCAAGTCCCCTCTGCAATGAATGATTTGCCTGGACACATAGTGTTATTAATGAGTGAGTTTAATTCAATGTTGAACAATATCCGTGGGAACACACTGATTCATTTGGCCACTGAAACTGATAGTTTTTCATGACTGAAGGTTGTCGGTCTTGCCAAAATACCTTCTCATGAATCGACTAAGGGATCAATGTGCTATCAGTGATTGGTGGAGTCCGACTAGGAAACTGAGATCCTGAATGCACACTTCTTTTAATCCCACTCACACACTACCTGAAAGTCAGACAAGCAGGTTTTTTTCCCCTGCTTTTCCTTTTTTTCTGCACCAAAATAACTGAAACTGAGACCGGGTGCGGCCACAGTCACAGTCGGACAATCCAATAAGAGGAGGAAGTAGACTCCCTCCAGTCTACTCCGTCCAGTTTATGTTTCCACAAAGCATAAGGGCCCTGAAGTGCAAGCATTCAGTTACAACAAAACACAAAGCACATGGCACAGACATACAGACCATTAGTGCTCCACAAAAGAAGTCCCTGGTTGTTTGTCTCTTTGTTATTGTGTGTTTTCACTCCAGATAAGTTTGAATTTAGACCTTGCCAGCACTTTTATTTGCCTGTTTTGATTTTACCTGGAAGAATTTCTATTAACACCTGTTGACAGTTGATGCAGTGACTGTTCAATGAATGTTCGCTGTCTTTTACCTGCTCGTTTCTCTTACCTCAACCATGTCTGTGTAAACTTGAGGGACAGGACACAGCTATAGTGTGTGTTTTTGTGTGCACGTCTGTCACTGTTGCTGTCGTTGATACAGAAACATTTGTAGGACTTTTCCTTTGTTGGAAGATCTCTGTATAAATTGTCTGCTTCGTGGCTCTCTGCTTTTAATCTGGCAAAGAGGTGTATTGCTCCACCTCACAGACACTTGTAAGCTGAGTCAAAATAACCCACAAGTCTCATGTACACAAACAAGACGAGTGCTATTACAAAAAGACACAAGGAACCAAAGGCCAAGCAGGATGGGATCACTTATATTTTTTGGTAGACTCAGACACTGATTCTTATACATGAGATAAATAAAAGGTTGACATTTCAGGGTTTAAAACAGATACGTTAACTCTATGAACAGTTGTGATTCCCTTGTCAATATCTTTAATATATAAATTTTGTGATGTTTTTCCATGAAAGTATTCAATAACACAACACCTTATGCAGTGAAATGAAGTTACGGATGAGCTTTTACTACCTGGTATTTGTTTTTAACGTGTGACAGCAATGATTCAAAACAATAATATGACTAGTTGACTGTTAAAATTCCCTGTGCTGAATGTTTTTAGTTGGGGTAATTGATTATGTTGACTTATTGTGGCAGCCCTAATCATAACAGTCTTTTCTTTAAACAACAGAGTCAGAGTTTATCAGAGTTGTTGGCGAAGAAAGCAGAAAATACCTTCAAAATGCTGAGCTGCTGTCTTCCTTTATGCTGTTCTAGCTCTGCTGAGTAAAATGCACGGACGTAATGCTTTTGTTGAGGTAGTACAATCACATGGTTGAATATATCTGTCCTAAGGATCAGACCTTTTTTGTTGATGTCCCTGCTAACTTTTTGAGTCTGTAATAGACTGATTCAGGGAGAGGTGCTACAAGTAGAGTAAAACATGAAAATGCCCAACAGCAAGTTATAAAAATGCCTACATACATTAAAGTATTTGACTGGAGTTGTGAATGGGATATTCCGTTTGAAGAAAACTAACTACAAGCTAATGTGAGCAGCCCTGCACACCAGCTAGGTCAGAAAGTAACAGGGACAGTAACACTATTTCCAGCTGAGTCACACATTGCTGGACAGTTTGCTCTGTACAGTTATGGCTGCCAGGTTTCCAGCTTTCAGACAAAACAGGCTTCCTGTCACATTTGAAAAAACTGCTTAGACAGGACCAGAGTGGCTCAAGACTGTCCATAAATCTGTCAATATCTAACAAAAAGATCTGCAGAGACGGCAGATTTACTGGCTAATCCAGAAGCACAATCAATGTGTATTTAAAAAAAAAATAACAGCTTGTATATTGTGTGCATGTGGTGTCTGTGACAGCTCCAATTTCTTGATGACGCAGAATTTTGAAGCCTTTTGTCACTGGGGCCATGGTAGAAAACCTGACCTTAAACTAGCGTTGTCTGGATGAGGTCAAGAGGCGGGCCTCTTACCCCGGGGTCAGTTTCTTTTGTCTTAAAGTTTGTTGAATGCTTGTCCATACCTCATACCTGACAAATAACCTTGATCTTTGTACAAACAAAAGGACAAACAAGAGGACAGGCTGAGTGCCTTCAAAGCCTCCANGTTTTAAAGGTTAATGTTGACTGATGGAGGAGCAAGAGACAAGTTTCCTACTAGTGTGCACTTGTTGTACCTTTTTCTGCAAAAATATTTCTGTAATTGCCTCCTGGAGGCACAGCAGGAAGGTGTTGACTCTTATATTTCACAACAATATGTGGGTATGGACGGAATAGAAAAGTAAATGTTTTTTTTCTTATTACTCCAAAGACATATTTCTACACTAGGAGTCCCAGCTCATGCTCGGTCATGATGAAACAAAAACAAACGGGGAAATTAAAAAAAAAAAAAAAAAAAAAAAACCTCAGGGTGAACAAATCAGCCTATGGCACCTATTAAATAAAAGAAGTCACTCATGGACAGGCAGCTGCTGTAAACAAACAGTGAAAGACGTTGACTAATAGGTGGATCACATGGAGAGACCTCCGTAGTTACAGTCAGCCTCATGTCACACAAATCATTGCTGTCAAAAACACATTCCTCTAACACATAGTTCTTCTCTAAGGTGTCTCTGTACAAAGGTGCCCCCCCCCCTCTCGTTTTTAGGTTGTGAAATACAACTTAAAATTTTTACTTTTCTTTTTATTCTATTTCTAGAAGTTTCTAGTCTTTCGAGGATGATCCCATCATTCTGCCTTTTGTTCAATATGCGTTTGCAACTGTGGAATGTTCTCCTGAGTCTCATCAAATTTGTCTTGTTTTTTTTGTTTGCTTATCACTCTCTGAGATGTTTTACGTTATCAGGAAACAACACCGCTTCTATTGTATCAAAATATTTTGTTTCGGTCTAGTGTTTCTTCTATTTTCGTAGGGAAATAAGCTGGAGTATGTGACACGAGGATGTGGGTGTGCCTGCATGCATCCGGTTCTCAGGCTTATCCTTTCAAAATAAGAGCTCAGTCAGTACTGATGACATTTCCAATAAAATCTAGGGGGTTGACGGGTAGTAAAGGGTATTAAAAAAGTGTTCAAATGTATTTCAAATAAACAATAGATCTAGTTGGTTATAGACAGCAAACATCTGTTTATCTATCCATGTATCTATCCATCCATTTTTCTATCTAGCTCTCTATCTAGATAGAAAGACCGTCCTTCTGTCTGTCTTTGTCACTGTTATCAATGGCTTTTTGACAAGGACTATCTCCCAAGTATTGTTCCTTGAAACTGCATCAATACAGGGCAAAAAGACTGGCAATTTTCATTCCTGGTTTTTGAAAAATGACTCATAATAAAACAGTTTAAAAGGACATAAAACAGCTGAAGCAGGTAAAGTCAAGTTGCCCCAAAAACCTAATTGATGTGTAAAACAAACAGCCGAATAGGTAAAGTTCAGTAACAACAAAGAAGTGAAGACCAACAATGTAACAAACCAAGCAGCTACATGGCTTCACAAGAAGTAACAGGAAATCTACAACTGCTTGGTTAAATGACCATGTGGTTTTTAGTGACAGGAAAAATCATTTTACCTTTAGAAGATGAAATGAGTTGACATGGCAACCTTTTGAATCTTTCTTTTGAAAAAAAAAAAAAAAAAAAAAAAGATTCCCCCCACCCCTTTTTATTTCAGGTAATTGGGTGTGGATCTAATTGTTTTTGTTATGAAGTGGAAAATACAAATAAACCTGTGTTTACATCTATGCATATTGCACTTGGAAAATTTGATGAATAAAGAAATAAATCAACAAAATTATTAAAGGTATTTTGAATTTTACAAGTATAACTTCACATATTTCAGAATCAGAATACTTAATTGATTCCCTAGGGAAAATTGCTTTTTAAGTATACAGTTACTCCCATTCAGAAAGTGTTAAAAATAAAAGAAAGTAGAAATTTAAGCATAAGTGTCTTACCCAAAATTGAAATCTTAGCATAAAAATATAAAACAAAATAAAAATATAGAGTAGAATATTAAGTACTTACAGACTACTTAAAATGTGTGGTATATACATGATTAGATTGGTATGGAATATTGCACAAGTATTGACATAAATAAATTATAATTGGTGGTTATTGCAGGAGCTATGAGTTTTGTTGCTGCTTCCACAGCTGTAGGTGCTTTATTTTGTAGGGCAGCCGGAAGTGTTGTTCCCCCTCGCTGGTTTGTTGTAGTCCGCCCCCCTCCCCGCCCTGCCGCTGCTGCCTCACATTTGTCTCTCCTGTAATGAAAGGAAGATGGTGTGACGACTGGAGAAGATAGTACAGTGAGGGACTGACTCACTTTATCAAACACGAACTCAAACATCGTTTCTGGAAAATCGCACACGGTCTTTTCTTTGCTCCAAAGTGTGTTTTTTTCTTTAGACCCAGAGCCATGAAGTCATCAAACAGTCGTCCCTCCAGAGTGGGTAGAAACCCCTTCGTCCACGAGCTGAAATTCACCATGACAGAAAAAGTGAAGGTAAGCCCATTAAGATCAGGAAAGATCCTAGTCTATCTTTATGTACAATTATCAGAAGTCATACTAACTTGTGATAAACGCGTTGCCTATGGTGACGCTGAGCTGTGAGTTCACTATCTAAACTTTACACATCCAGCGTCTGTGCAAACCAACACTTGTGATGATGTCCGGGACTGAGATAGTGTGCTTGCTAAATGTTATGTAACAGGAAAAAACATCGGGAAGAAGTCACTTAAAGCGAATGAAAAAT
The DNA here is from genome assembly GCA_008086565.1 of Thalassoma bifasciatum. Classification (NCBI taxonomy): domain Eukaryota; kingdom Metazoa; phylum Chordata; class Actinopteri; order Labriformes; family Labridae; genus Thalassoma; species Thalassoma bifasciatum. The sequence goes on from RPOG01001884.1 coordinate 8,438, forward strand.
CAGATAAGATCATGGAAATATGCTTCTCTGATGTTTTCTGGTCGTGAATGTGAAGTGAATCCTTCATCCGTTTAATCCTCAAATATTTCCATCAAAATAAGCACATGCTTTTCCTTCCTAGACCTCCAGAGTACGTTACATGTATATCCCCCCNAAAAAAAAAAAAAAAAAAAAAAAAAAAAAAAAAAAAAAAAAAAAAAAAAAAAAAAAAAAAAAAAAAAAAAAAAAAAAAAAAGAAAAAAGAAAACAGACAGCAACCTAAAAAGGAATAGGCTGAAGCCCCAAGGCTTAACTTATTCAGAATACAAAATAATCAATCAATAAGTCAATCTATATACAGATAACTAAATTATAACATATTATATTTGAACTCTTTACACTTTTTCTTATCTGCCAAAGTTTAGATGTTGAATCAGATGTGGTACCACTTAAGGGTANATTATATTTTTTAATTTTAGTTTTTTAAACCATATATATTCTGTTTTGGCAACTATGAATGAATGAATGCTTTATAGCGGTAAGAAAAATAAAATAAAATAATGTTTATACAAAATAAAAAATAATAATAATAAAAAAAAAAAAAAAAAAAAAAAAAAAAAAAAAAAAAAAAAAAAAAAAAAAAAAAAAAAAAAAAAAAAAAAAAAAAAAAAAAAAAAAAAAAAAAAAAAAAAAAAAAAAAAAAAAAAAAAAAAAAAAAAAAAAAAAAAAAAAAGAAAAAAGAAAACAGACAGCAACCTAAAAAGGAATAGGCTGAAGCCCCAAGGCTTAACTTATTCAGAATACAAAATAATCAATCAATAAGTCAATCTATATACAGATAACTAAATTATAACATATTATATTTGAACTCTTTACACTTTTTCTTATCTGCCAAAGTTTAGATGTTGAATCAGATGTGGTACCACTTAAGGGTAAGCTCTCCTATTGTTCTTTTATGAATTGATTTTAGATTTTAATGTGAATACATTTTACCATGGCTGCAAAGCTGGTATGACATGCATGGCAGAATGCGCTTGACTTTCCCCAAAATGTAAGTTCTCTTTCTTACTTCTCTTTTCAGACATATCATGTAGGTGTACATAAAAGCTCACAGCATTCGCCCTCAGTCAGTACATTGGATAAACAAGGAAACAGGTTTCATGTGTTTTCAGAAAGTCCCCTCTGCAATGAATGATTTGCCTGGACACATAGTGTTATTAATGAGTGAGTTTAATTCAATGTTGAACAATATCCGTGGGAACACACTGGTTCATTTGGCCACTGAAACGGTCGGTCTTGCCAAAATACCTTCTCATGAATCGACTAAGGGATCAATGTGCTATCAGTGATTGGTGGAGTCCGACTAGGAAACTGAGATCCTGAATGCACACTTCTTTTAATCCCACTCACACACTACCTGAAAGTCAGACAAGCAGGTTTTTTTCCCCCTGCTTTTCCTTTTTTTCTGCACCAAAATAACTGAAACTGAGACCGGGTGCGGCCACAGTCACAGTCGGACAATCCAATAAGAGGAGGAAGTAGACTCCCTCCAGTCTACTCCGTCCAGTTTATGTTTCCACAAAGCATAAGGGCCCTGAAGTGCAAGCATTCAGTTACAACAAAACACAAAGCACATGGCACAGACATACAGACCATTAGTGCTCCACAAAAGAAGTCCCTGGTTGTTTGTCTCTTTGTTATTGTGTGTTTTCACTCCAGATTAGTTTGAATTAAGACCTTGCCAGCACTTTTATTTGCCTGTTTTGATTTTACCTGGAAGAATTTCTATCAACACCTGTTGACAGTTGATGCAGTGACTGTTCAATGAATGTTCACTGTCTTTTACCTGCTCGTTTCTCTTACCTCAACCATGTCTGTGTAAACTTGAGGGACAGGACACAGCTATAGTGTGTGTTTTTGTGTGCACGTCTGTCACTGTTGCTGTCCTTGATACAGAAACATTTGTAGGACTTTTCCTTTGTTGGAAGATCTCTGTATAAATTGTCTGCTTCGTGGCTCTCTGCTTTTAATCTGGCAAAGAGGTGTATTGCTCCACCTCACAGACACTTGTAAGCTGAGTCAAAATAACCCACAAGTCTCATGTACACAAACAAGACGAGTGCTATTACAAAAAGACACAAGGAACCAAAGGCCAAGCAGGATGGGATCACTTATATTTTTTGGTAGACTCAGACACTGATTCTTATACATGAGATAAATAAAAGGTTGACATTTCAGGGTTTAAAACAGATACGTTAACTCTATGAACAGTTGTGATTCCCTTGTCAATATCTTTCATATATAAATTTTGTGATGTTTTTCCATGAAAGTATTCAATAACACAACACCTTATGCAGTGAAATGAAGTTACGGAAGAGCTTTTACTACCTGGTATTTGTTTTTAACGTGTGACAGCAATGATTCAAAACAATAATATGACTAGTTGACTGTTAAAATTCCCTGTGCTGAATGTTTTTAGTTGGAGTAATTGATTATGTTGACTTATTGTGGCAGCCCTAATCATAACAGTCTTTTCTTTAAACAACAGAGTCAGAGTTTATCAGAGTTGTTGGCGAAGAAAGCAGAAAATACCTTCAAAATGCTGAGCTGCTGTCTTCCTTTATGCTGTTCTAGCTCTGCTGAGTAAAATGCACGGACGTAATGCTTTTGTTGAGGTAGTACAATCACATGGTTGAATATATCTGTCCTAAGGATCAGACCTTTTTTGTTGATGTCCCTGCTAACTTTTTGAGTCTGTAATAGACTGATTCAGGGAGAGGTGCTACAAGTAGAGTAAAACATGAAAATGCCCAACAGCAAGTTATAAAAATGCCTACATACATTAAAGTATTTGACTTGAGTTGTGAATGGGATATTCCGTTTGAAGAAAACTAACTACAAGCTAATGTGAGCAACCCTGCACACCAGCTAGGTCAGAAAGTAACAGGGACAGTAACACTATTTCCAGCTGAGTCACACATTGCTGGACAGTTTGCTCTGTACAGTTATGGCTGCCAGGTTTCCAGCTTTCAGACAAAACAGGCTTCCTGTCACATTTGAAAAAACTGCTTAGACAGGACCAGAGTGGCTCAAGACTGTCCATAAATCTGTCAATATCTAACAAAAAGATCTGCAGAGACGGCAGATTTACTGGCTAATCCAGAAGCACAATCAATGTGTATTTAAAAAAAATAACAGCTTGTATATTGTGTGCATGTGGTGTCTGTGACAGCTCCAATTTCTTGATGACGCAGAATTTTGAAGCCTTTTGTCACTGGGGCCATGGTAGAAAACCTGACCTTAAACTAGCGTTGTCTGGATGAGGTCAAGAGGCGGGCCTCTTACCCCGGGGTCAGTTTCTTTTGTCTTAAAGTTTGTTGAATGCTTGTCCATACCTCATACCTGACAAATAACCTTGATCTTTGTACAAACAAAAGGACAAACAAGAGGACAGGCTGAGTGCCTTCAAAGCCTCCAGGGATAGCCACCAGAGCTAATTCAAAAACAATTAACCTCAGGCAATAAGCCTTCACCACATGCTGCGTGGAGCAGTTCAAACTGCTCTGGGCCACATCTGCACATTTGGGACTTTGGTGCTAAATGGTGCAGTCATGTCAAAGCATGTTATAGTGCAGGTGTAGCCTGGAAAATACATAGTACTACCAAGATGCACTGCCAGTAACAGGTATTATGATTAATATGCTTTGACTTATCCACAGCAGCCCATGGCTTATCCTGCTGTAGCTAAAATGGGAATGCTAGATATAATAAATGCTGGTAGTAGTGGAAATGGAATCCATTTACTTTCATCTCAGGCTCCATATCATTGATTAGGTGTTAATGATTTGTCCACATATATGCAATGGTACATACTAATCATATTCTGGGCAGTCGTGAAGAAAATGTTTATTGTTCATACCAGTTTACCTCATTTCCTTAGAGTTTTTCCAAACCTTTGGTTAGCATGGCTGTTTAGCCAGCGTGGTAGGTCATGCAGAGGCTAACCTGGTTCCTTTGAAGGTGAACATGGAACTTAGTCTCATTTGAGTATGTTGTCAGTCTTTCTAATGGCGCTGGATAGACTGGCAAAAATTGTATCATGTTTTTTTTTTTTAAGATTGCAAAGGGATCACAGTCTTTATCCATTCATTTTTTTCATGAATGGGTTACACCAGGAGTTTGGGGATTGTATATTGCTATTTGCAGGGGATTACTGTCGCCTGGGGACCTCTGGTAATTACAGGGTCACCCCCTGACACCAGATTTTGGTGTGACTCATTCGCACTGGTGATGTGAAGACTGCAAATACCTTGGTTTGGGCAAATGGACCTTGTCTCTGTGATGTCACCCATCTGTTACTGAAACAGTTTTGACACAAACATGCTGCCAAATGATGAACTGTTTACATTATTACAAGCATTTACTCTCTGCCAATAATGAGGCAAAAACACAATTTATACACCTCTATGCATATTTTTTTGCAGCAGAGACAATGCAGCCCTCCCTCTGTGGCCTTGGTACCTTGCTGTGGATTGCAGCGTATGGGTGCAGGGAGACAGGACTGGCACACAGTGACTTGGGTTTCTGGTTTGGGGGGGGGGGGAGGAGAAGCTGGAGAAGATGAAGGGACAGATGTAGATGCAGTTGCTGGCTGTGTGGCAGAGTCCAATCAAAAGCCACCAAGCTCAGCAGCAAGAGACTTGACGAACTTCAGGTGAGTCATTGGTCTTTGCTTTGTCTGATAGAGCCCTTTGTGGATGTGAGGCGTTTATGGCTGCGTTTATGGCTACCAGATACATTTTGTGGTTCAGTGGTGCACAGAATAATACTGGATGAGCTGGTCAGATAGAGCCCATACTTGTTGTACTCTGTCACTGGGGACTCTTTGGATCTGTCACTGACCATCTTGCCGTTTCACACACCTGAGTAGGCAGTGTGAATGGTGGAGCAGACACGTCTCGAATGTCCATACACTCGGTGAATAGCAGTGGTCCATCTGTAAGGGGGTAAATTTTCCTCTATCTTAGCAGTTTAGAAGATATCAAGAATGTGTGTTAGCCCAATCAGAGGCACAGCTCAGCTGATGACATACAGGTGCCCTACAGCTATTAGTGTGGAGGCTCAAAGACTGCCTCATTTCCAATGACTCCCTCCAACAATTTGCTTCAAAACTCTGTTTCAGAAACAGATGGGCGACTTCACAGAGACTACATCAGGTTTTTTTTTTTGTTTTTTTTTTTTATTAATATATTCTGGGTTTGGGTCCAAGCTATGAAACAATGTGTTCAACAATTCCTATCACACAATTCAATCTCTGCTTGTAAAAACCCTGTTACAAAGACTAAAAACCCCAGGCCAGTAACATAATGACATTTGAGTGAGTTGATCACCAAGTGGAGACATCAGAGGAAGAACCAAAACCAATTCAGCACAGAGGAGGTCTCAGGGATAAAAAAAAAAATACAGGAATCAATCACTGCTTTGTGAGTGTACCACCATCAGTCTGTTTTTGATTTAAGGTAGAGTGTAGCATGGGTGTGCTGACTGCAGAAACTCGTATTAACATAAAATTTCATGTCATCAGCAGTGGATGTGTTAGTGCTCTCGTAAAGCTGAAGCAATCTTCCTCCTTACACCCCACCTCTGCTCATTTTATGCCACCTATTGAGAAAATGTCAGTGGATCCCATATGGATTCCTTAAGCCCTGATGATGAGTGAACTGTGGGATGGGGGTTGGGGGGGCGGGGAAGGCGTTCTGGCATCATAAATCAACCCCATATCTGTTTATTTATTAATAAAGCCCTGCAAAGTGCACCTGAGCTCCTCCAGAGAAAGACAAACAGGAAACACAGGACAGGACAGGGCAGGGATTGATGCAATTCCCAAGAGTGGTAAAGAGCACCTCATCAATGCAAGAAGGAAAACAGCTGAAGGGAGAGTAGAAGGATAAATGAAGCAGCTGAGTAGGGAGTGAGAGAGAATGATAGCTGGGTGTATGGATAGTGGGGGAGAGGAATTCCCTTGGGACTGGAGATTACTGTTGTGCAGGTCCGGATGTTGTTGAGGAGGTACCAAGAGGTCAGAATGAAAGTGTCGGATGAAGACATCAAGCTGTGGTCTAACAAAGAGGAGGAAGGGGTAATGGAAATGTAACTGAGTTAGAGTTTGCAATGTAGGCTGTGACTTTGTGACCCTGAAGCACAGAAACGCTCACACACACACACACTCACACCACATATCTGCGTCCATGAGAGAGGGGGTACGACAGGTTAATCAGCTGACTCCTCATCCCTACTGTGTGTGATGTGGTACTTCAGCATCAATAGATCCAAGACCAGCAACAACATGTACAGTTTGTCTCCTATAAAAAGAATTGTCAAGCAGTTGCAGTAATTTCTGTTTAAGTGTTTTCTTCATTGGATCCTTTTAAAATTGTACAAGTTATCTTGAAATAGTTTCACTTTTATGCGTCTGTCCACAGTCCACAATTTGAAATGAGATTACCAGCGATGTAATCTCTATTTATTTCTATAATCTGTTTTCTAGTGTGTGTGATAGGGTCAGATTTTTCCCAGGGATCTGACTGTTTCCAGCATGTTGACCAAATGTCCCTATGACAACACTATGGCAGCCAGCTAAGTTCAGCATTAAGAAGCTAGATCTATCCTTCCTGTTGAAGAAAAAAAATTCTGGCTATCAGCCACACTTGTCTATAAGCTGCAGGTGTCCGCGTTTTAACATAGAGTATTCACACAGAAAGATTTCTTTAACTTTTAATTAAACTAATGCTTTTTTCCCCAAACAGTGCCTGTAAAATGTCTGGTTACACAGTAGCCTTCCAGAAAAGTCATTAATCACTATCTTCATCTTCTTCCCTTGCACAGCACTTTCAGTCCCCCAGCGTTTCCATACAAACAGATTTTTTTTTTCTCTGCGCTTTTTGCACTTTCTGGTGAAAATGTATTGTGTATCCGGGCATAAATGTATTGCATGAGGCTTGTTTGCTCAAAAATGTTGTCTACAACAAAGAAGAGTGTTATAAAGAAGATCTGCTCTCCATTCTTCTTCCAAAACAAATGCACACCTTAGCAAGAGTCACATCTTTACCACTGTGGTAGATCAAGATTATTGGAGGTAATGTTTTCAAAAAGAAAAACCACACTGATTCCTACCAAAAGTGTCACTGCAGTATGGTCCTCACAGCAGCTTTACTGTTGGAACTATCCCTTCTGCCACAAAGCCTTCACTGCCTTTATGGTGAGGGTTTCGGTTGGTCTAGTATTTTAACAACTGCTTGACAATGCCCACAAAACACAAGATATTTCACTAACATCAACAAATTATCAATTGGTTCTACTATAAATGTATGTTTGATAAGAATTGGTCTGACATTTATTTGTTTTTGACTACTAACTGTAGGGGTCCAGTTTTTACTAAACCTGAAAAATATGAAATCACACTTGTACCATTGGCCTCAAAGAGCTGCATGAATAGATGTTTAATCATTGGACCTTTTCCAAACAAAGTCAAGCACATGGTTTAAAGTGCGTGTGGTTGTTCATTTAGGGCATGGCCAACTCTTTAGATCTGGTATTTGGTTACTTGGGGTGTTATATGGGCTTCTCATGGACATGACCAAGCTCCCTGCGGAGCAGGCAGGAAGGAAGTAGGAAGTGGTGTGTGTTTAAGTGTGTATGTGTTGGAGTGTGTGTCTTCATCTCCTTTAAACACCAGAACAGTTGAATGTCATGGAGAGTGGCTGAATTACATCATTTGAACACAAGACATCCTGCGTGCGTGCCAGCTAGGCATAGGATTAACTGAAGTACATTGAAGACTTACACGAGAGTGCGCTGATTTTGTAAACAACATCTTCGCGGATAAGAAAGGTTGCATTGACTGTACCACTCTGCTCTGCTCAGCTCTGATTTCCAAGATTTATGATGCAGCACTTTATCTTGCTAACCAGTATCTAGTGGACAGAGTTGAAGCTGGTGGGATTATCTCAATAAAGACAGACTGTAAGGCTCTAAATTCACTCCAAATAAATGTATACATCAAAAAATGTATTATCTTTACCAGTCATTGCAACATCCTTGTATCCAAACATTGGATGAGGACACTCTCCCTCTCTGTCTTCACTGGTAGCCATGTAGATGGGCCCCTGAAGTCATTCAGTTGCGTATTCCATAATTACATTTGCTGGAGTCCCAGCATAATTGAAAAAGGAAATCAAGAGTTTCCTACTTCCCATGCAACCCCTCTTTAAAAGAAGTAAGCACCTCTTTAACTGGGAAGCAAAAAGGCTGGGCACAGCCATCACTCATAGTTTGTGAGCAAAAACTTACATCAGGTGTCTCCTGAAGCTCAGAACTACAGAAAGGTTTCATTGTAAAGTCATCACTCAGTTTATCCTTGTGTTGATTTATTGTGACCCCTCCCTCAAAGACAAGCTCACCATGCAGGCTCAACAACAGTGTCTCAGAAACAGACTGTGCTGTATTGCAGGGGCATGTCTGTAAAACACTAGTATGCATACAACTTTATTTTGCCATGCCACCTGATGATCCCTCACAGTTAATTTATCTGTGAATTGTTTGAACTCAGCTACAGGTTTGACACTGTTAACACTAAAAAAAGAAATTTTTAAGATATACACAATTATCTCATGAGTAGAAGTTTTTTTCATAGTCAAAGCCACTGCATTATAATAAGCTATGACACACAGTGTTTGGGGTACATCTGGTGTCATTCCTGCCGTGTTATAGAGATGTAAAGTTGTTCTTGATAAAGTGGGTTGTGCATGGAAATACCAGAAAGATTGAGCCCCTTATTTAGTGTGGACTGGATGGAGCGTGGACAACAGACAGATCAGGGTCTTTTCGAGGACACTTTGACTTTACTGTAGTAAGCACAGGACATATCAGCCAGGCTTTTCTAAGCAAAGAGAAGCAGTGAGAAGTTTTTATTGACAAAGTTAATGAAGCGTTATGTTTGTTTGTTTTTGTCTGTTTTTGTTTTTCCCGACCAAATTTGAAGACAGTGTTCATGTACATTTTATGTCATTGATCATAAATTTGACGAAAACTGTAGTGTTACCACAAAACATTGGGCACTATTTTTTCTACAGGTTTAAAACAAATCATGAAAATATTGTTAACTCGTCAGTTTGTATGTAAAATTTAAGTGTTTAACTAGAGTACAGAAATCATGTAAGATGTGTAGCCTACCTGCATCAACTTCATTCACAATATGAAATTTTTTTTATAAGAAATTAAATGTATATACATACAGCCCCCCTCCCCCCAGCATAAAAAACATCCATTGTAGCTTGCTTGCTGTTTTTCCTTTTTAGTTTTAATCTTCACGTATTTTTGTGTACTTGTTTTGTTGTTGTTTCTGTTTTACAGTTTTTTCAGCAGTTTTTCTTTTCCTGTTCAGAAGCTGTGAACTATTATGCATTGTTTAACTGTCAAAGCCTCTACTCTTTACATTATTTAGTCATTTTTACTTTTCGGTGATTTATTATGTCTCTCCACCTCTCCTCAGATTGGACTCATGTCTGTCACCGTGTTCCCCGTGCGTCTGCTGCTGGTGTCCTTTCTCATGCTGCTGGCGTGGCCCTTCGCCTTCACCGCCTCTCTTGGGCGCTCTGAGTTTGTTATTGAACCACAGTCATGTTGGAGGAGGTGTGTAGACTTGTTTACATGAAAAGCACGGATTTGTGAAGGAATTTATAAAAATATTTATTTACTACAGAAGATAAATGGATCACACGATGATGTGTTAAAGTGATGTGACTTTATAAAACAGTCTTTCAACGTCTCACTGATGTTTGTAATGTAAATGTTCTTCATGCCCTCTAAGTTTTTATGACGTTTTATCGATGTATTCAGATTAATAGAAGACTTTTTGAGGGATTTTTGTAAATAAAACACACACTGATGTGAAACAATGTGTCACTTCTTTGTGGGATTTTTTAGTGCAACATCAGTAGTGGCAAGTATTTCAGACTTAAGTTAAACGAGCCAAAGTTAGCCAGGTCTTATATTTCAACTGAAAAAAACATTTTATGTTACCTCTCTGTTCCTTTTTTAGGTTTATAGATGTGTGCCTACGTGTGATCATGCGAGCCATGTGGTTTTGTGGGGGTTTTCACTGGATCAAGGTGAAAGGGCAGCAGGCGACGCCCTCTGAAGCCCCCATTCTCACTGTGGCACCACACTCCTCGTACTTTGATGCCATACCGGTCACCATGACCATGTGCTCCATCGTCACTAAACTGGAGAGCAGGAGCATCCCTGTGTGGGGCAGTGAGTAATACACCTTTCCTCCGTAAAACCTCTGTAAAACATAGATTTAGCAATTAACCCATACTTTGATGCCTTACATCATGGTATGTACCTGAGTATGAAACATTTTTTACCTAAATTTAAGTTTTGAGTGCCACATGTGTTTGTTTTTGTGTTTTCTTTTGAATTAACCCATCACCTTTTCTTGTCCTCCCAGCTTTGATCAGCTACATCAGGCCAGTGTTTGTGTTTCGGTCTGATCAGGACTCAAGAAAAAAAACTGTCGAGGAAATAAAGCGGAGAGCCAAGTCTGGAGGCAAGTGGCCTCAGGTAACATCAACATCATAATCTTGAATTTAGTACTGCTCCATCTGAAGTGTGACATAAAAAACAAAGATCAAACAAGTTTGGATAAATCAAGAACAATGGGGACGATAGATCTGTCCTTGACCGTGACTGTGCGCCTCACAGTGTTTGTCTGTTTCAGATCATGATATTCCCAGAAGGGACGTGCACCAACAGGTCGGGTCTCATCCTATACAAGGCTGGTATGTACTCAAGCCGCTCCTCCCATAGGTGTTAACATACATAAGGACATTTGCCTTGTTTGTGTATTTGTGTGTGGTTAGGTGTGAGTACACACGGTAAACAGAAATTAGTGAATGTTTGTTTGTTCAAACCTACAAGTGATACTATTTGACAAAGGGTGTTACAGTCATAATTTCATTTAGAATTGAAACATACTTTTCAGGAAGCACTTTATTTGACAGTTCAAAGTAAAGCTGGTCAACTTAGATGTGACTCCTGATCATTTTTAAACAGGAATTGGTGTTGTGTTACCAGGGAGGGCATGCAAATGATCATTTATGTATGAAATTCACCGCATAGCTGCCAAATCCTGGTGTGGATACCTCTCAGAATACAGTTATTACCTGACATATTAGTGTGTGTGTGTGTGTGTGTGTGTGTGTGTGTGTGTGCACTCTCATCCATTGTCCCCTGCCTGTCCCGTCTAATCCTATTTCTTCCTGTTTGTAATTCTCTTGTTCCCCGTCGTTCCCCCTTCACCACATTCTCCCCTGGTTGTGTTAGGGAGCATGTATGCATGTGTCTGTTTGTCTAGCTTGATCTAGCCGTTGTGTGTAGCCAGTTTTTTTTTATTGTCTCCTCTTGTTGGAGCTTTTCATTGGCTCCCAAAACAAAGCAATAACAATGTGTGTGTGTGTGTGTGTGTGTGTTTGTGTGTGTGTGTGTGTGTGTGTGTGTGTGTGTTTGTATGCATAATTCCACCTCTGCAAGATTTTCTCTGCAAATACTTCTTATTTACATCTTTAAATAGAGCTGTCACAAACATATTCACACTTTTCTTCTCCTTGTCTGGTCGATGTTATCACAGTTTCATTAAATGGTAAAGGACAGTGATCACTTTTTCATCTCCCATGTGCCTCCAGATCAGTTTGTGTTTGGGTGACGAGTATTGAACCGTATTAAAAAGTCATTGGCTTGTTTATGGTTGATGATCAGAAACAACATTTTTAATCTACCATCCTCTTTGATGTCCTGCCAAATTGGGATTGATGCTGACCTCCTGCTGTCTTAACCTCCTCTTTTTTTCTCATATCTGAGCTCAGTGTGAAAAGAAATGCCCACAACATCCTGGTTCATTTTATTTCTGATTCTACTTTCAAAGCAGACAATGTTTTAAATGGTGGTATTTTACTGTTTATCAAAATATATAAAACTGTGTCCAGATTACTTTAATCACTTCAGTTATCCATTGATGTTGTTTTTTCGTCTACACCAGCTAGTACATGCAGTGAGGTAAACGAGGTAAAATAAGTCTAATATTCCAGTTGGTGGGACCAAAACAAAACAGAAGATGCTGAAATTGAACCTGTTTCAGGTTCATAATTGCCCACTATGTTTTTGTATAGAAAATGTATTTTACAGTATACAAACAAAAGTGAAACATGCAGTAAGCCAAGAAATCTCAAACGCTACTCTAAAATAGAAAAAGATCTCAGTTTGCAACATATCAGTCTACCCCATACACTGTTACTGATGCTATTCTTCCCTTCTTGTACATGGCTGGTTACACTGGGTCTGAAAAACATTACTTCCATCTACTGTACACTGATATTAAATGTTTGGTTAGATAAAAGAAACACCAGCAATTTTTACTACTCCTAGTTGCAGTCGCGATGCTCATCTTACAGGTCATTGTTTATTTCTAGGGAAAATCATTCAAGTCCTTTTTAAACAACATACAAACTTACATCTAACCATGGAGTAGTGCTACAGTTTGGTACCAGCTCTACTATGGTTTTCTAAAAACTGAAGGCACTACATAATAGATGGTCCAAGGTCGTCATACTACATATTACCTTCAAATGCTCCACACAGCACATGCCACACTCTTAGGTAATATGCTGCAGACAAACTGATTAGTCAGTGGTAAACTCTTTGTGGTTTGCTGCCACCCGCACAAAGAAACATATTACAAACAAATATTTGAACCTGATATTCTGTCCTACTTCCACCTTTGTAAAGCTCAAAGGTGTGTAGCTTAACAGGGTGGTGCTCAACATAGTGTACCCTCTATTTTTTCTGTCATCTTATCTGTTGGCAGCAACACATAAAAAATATTTCATTCAGAAGCTTTTGTGTCAAGTGTGGAGGTTACTGTGAGGTTATGCCTTTCATACGTCTGAACCACTTGATGGCTCAGTCCAGTTCTGTGTGTGCTGCACCCAGTCAAGTGTTGTGAGGACAATGTACAGTACTAACAGCACAGTTTGCTAATAATATTGGCATGCAAGGGTGAAGAATGTAAGGCAGGTAAATACAGTGTCTTTACCTTTCACAAGCAGAGACGATTATTGACTGTGTCATGTTTTCATTAGGTGCTTTCATACCAGGACTCCCTGTGCAGCCTGTGGTGCTGCGATACCCCAACAAACTGGTAAAAACACATTCTTGACATGTTTTCACATCAGTCTTTCTCTTACTGTATCTGAGCATAAAAAGTTGAACCCGGCTCCCTGAATAGACCCCGCACATGTACGAGCACATACCTGTGATGTCATGGTTTCTCTTGTGTTGAGTGACCTCATGTTCTGCTGGGATGATATTTCATCCCTCTCTTTTATATCTCTCCCTCTCTTCCTCTTGCACACACAGGTGTCATGTCTTTCTCTCTGCACTTATCCTTGCTCTCATGAATTAGTGAAAACATGAAACAACTCTTATTACTGAGTTTGTTGAGTTTCTCCGAGAAGCTTTTGACACTGATTCCTTTTTGTGCTCAGTTAGGTCAAAGTGCTGACCCCAGTGACACCATGTTACACTGTCAGGTTATACAGCCAGGCTACTTGGGACAATATGATTCAAGTGTTTCAGGATTGTTTCAAGATGCTGAAGTGATTTGCACTGAACTGATTCTAATATTAAGGTCAGAAAGCTTATGAGCAGCTTGTGCTAACTTCTGTAATGTTGAATCACATTTTTGCCCCAAAAAAAATCAAACATAGCTGCTTAAATTGCAAACTGAAAATAAGACTCTGCTAAAGAAAGAAACATCTTAACAGTAAAACTTATTACGTCCAATCATAAAATTGGTGTACTTGTGTAAATAACCACTTAATTTACTTTTCTTGTCAGTCCTTTTGTTTACATTTCCATCCTTGACATTTAAATATCAAAGTGGATTACCACTACAAAGAAAAACATCTGGGGCATTGACTCAAAGACTAAATAACCATTGAGGATGCATCCCTCAAAAAGTCCTCCCTCTCTCAAAGTTCATGCCAGAATCACAATCAAAAAGTCTGGCAGCTCAAACAAGAAAGCTGACATTGAAAAATCTAAAGAAACTCTTACTTTTGTTCGCAATTTAAGAATTTTTGTATGATTTTATTTCTAATTCTTGACTGTAGTTACTCGTCATCCTGAACTGTACCATTTATATTCACAAAATGATCCAGGTCCCTCATTTTAAACAGGGTGGCTCCTTCTAATACGACTGCTGATGAGTTATAGTTTGTAAATTAGACTTCTTGTTATATGAAGTGCCTAACTCTCCAACTGTAATGACTTTAGTGTTGTAATATAACCACTCAAATCTTAAAACTGTGTTTCATTTTTATTTTTATAAAATGATGGGCCTGCTTTTGTCTTAAATTCTATCTGCATTTTATTATAAGGTGTTTTCTTAAAATGATCCCTTTGGCTCCTTTCCTGCTTAATGCTGGGAGACGTCTGCCATTACTTGTATGTTTGTTTTTCAACCCCTCGGGCATCTATTCACCAATTCATGTTTCAAGGGAAATCAATTGTCTTTTTACTGTTTTGGCGATACAATGGACCTCTTGTTCTAAGGAGTTATATCCTGAAACACTGACCGTTGTAAACTGAAACCTGGCGAGTTAGAAAAGGCACATTAGCCCAAGGCCGAGATTCTTTTGATCTTTGGTACCAACAAATGCCACTCCTTCATTTATCTAACCTGACTGATTCCCTGTAGAGCCACGGTCACAGTCAGTCAACTTCATGCAAAGTTTCAGGACAAAATTTTTACCATTTGGGATCAGTGGTTAGAGCATCAGGTCAGTAGTTCTCCTGTTATACTACAGTTTTAAACTAATGTTACATCACAGAGTTCAGCTGTTCATGTGTAGTATACAGCATTTGGAGAAACCTTACAATATAATCACACAATACAACACACTGAGTCAGTGTCACTAGGAACCACACCCTGACACAAAAAGAGAACGCGCAAACTTCAGACCAAGGGCAGGTGGAGAAGTTTGATGGCTGTTGTTTAAGTGTTTTTGAACCTCAGCTATTTCCTGTTTTTTTTTCTCTCTCTTTTTTCAGGATACTGTCACTTGGACATGGCAAGGCCCTGGAGCGTAAGTGCTTCAGATTTTACACAGTACCCTTACATTCTGAGATGCCCCACAGACCATGAAATACACACTTACAAAGTTCCTTTTTCTGCTGCATCAGATGTGGTAGACGCAAACAGAAAATGTCAAATTGCAATGTTCAAGTCTCGTCTCCAAGAAGTTTTTGACTCTTCTTTTATAATGCATCTTCAATCCAACTCTTGTGTTTTCCAGGTTCAAGATCCTCTGGCTCACTTTGTGCCAACCTCATAATCCCATGGAAATAGAGGTGAGTGGCTCAGTTGCTAGAAGTCAGTTTAAATTGATTCACTTTTACTTCACATTTCTCACAAAGCCTTGTGTCTCTTTCCTCAGTATCTTCCTATTTACACGCCATCAGACGAGGAGAAGGAAAACTCAGCGCTGTTTGCTAATAATGTCAGGAAGCTCATGGCCGAGTAAGTGCGTGTTAGGGAGAATGTAGAAGTGTCTTGGATCGACACTAAGTTGTGCATTTGAATGTGTTAAACATTAAAATCCTTTGCATCCTGTTAGAGCACTGGGGCTGCCGCTCACAGACCTGTCCTTTGACGACCGTTACATCTGCCTGTCAAAAGGCCCCCTGGAAATATACAACCTCTGCAGCCTGCTGGAGTTCAACCAGCTGGTGTGTCGTTTGGGGTGAGTGAGAGATGTATAGACGATGTAGAGGAAAGGTGTTAACCTGCACCTGAGGAACTGAGGATGTAAAAATATATACACCTATAGGTGGCAGTGCAGAAGCATCAACATAGGGATTAAAAGAAAAAATGAATGAAACCATTTGCATCATTAGTTTTACACTCATGAAGTCAAATGCACATAAAACATGCCAATCATTTGAAAATCATGCTTAGCTGACAAAAACAGTCAGTCCTACTTTTGCACATAAACAGCTTTCAATTCACTAAACTGTTTCTATTTTTTGTTTGTAAGCAAACCATATTAAAGATGCCTAAGATGAAGGATTTTCATCTTGATTAATTAAGCAATTAATCACAGATAAATTCCACCAGCTCTGTGTCCAGACTGTCTCTGCTCTGTCAGGTTACCAAAGCTGATATGATTCAAATTTAATCATAGCATAAACTTTTGAAAGATTCATTGCATTCGTACCTTTTACATTTCAGATCCTGCAGATCAGCCCCCCCTGAAGCAGACAAACTGTATTTTCACTCATGTTACTTTTGTGTTAAACTTCACTTTGTTTTTCTTTACATTACCAGCCTGAGAGCAAAAGCCAACAGTGCTTCACTGGAGGAGCAGGCTAGAAGAGCCAGAAAGCAGCAGGAGGAAATCAGGCTCAGTTTGGAGGACTTTGCCTCATTTCTCAACCTGCCAGTTACAGACACACTCACACAAGTTCACAGCCTCTTTGACAAGGTGATCACAGAGATTCATGGCTCGATAAATTTTTTTGAGCCATCACAGCAGGTTTGTCTCATTTACATTTGCTTAATCTGTTAATGAGATTATTTTGTTCGCAGCACGAAGATGGATTAATCGACATCAGACACTACATCATTGCTCTGTCAACTGTATATCAACCATCAAAGTCCATGGAGACTCTCAAATTAGCTTTCATGGTGAGAACAGTAGCCACTCAATCTCTTTTGACATCAGTTTGAAGACATTTATTAAAGGAGTCATTTTTCTGCAGATGTATGAGAGTGAAGAGAATGGAGAAGTTCAAGAAGACGATTTGGCCACCATCTTGGAAATCATGTTAGGAGTGGAAGATGTGGAGCTGTGTGTTTTCTTTATGTCACTTGATGGAGGTGACAAGGGAACGATCACATATGGTAAGACCCACTGTCAGTTTGTCATGAGAAATCTATAAGTGCTTGCATCTACAAAATCAAATATGTTCAAGGGTCCTTTTCATCTGACATCTGCCATGTTCATTTATTGTTTGAACAGAGGGTATTGTGCTTACCATATTTTTCACATGGCTATCTGGATGTTCATAAACATGTTTTGATTTTCATTCTTCTACAAATCTGTTTGTAAACTGCTCAACATGCTCTGTTCTTCAAATGGCATAAGATCGTAACAAGAGTTGCTTGAATAATTAAGTCATTACTTAAAGGTATCCTAACTTGAGGGACAGGCCCCAAACACCAAGGTCTGCCCATTGTCCTGTCCCTGACAGACCTCCAAAGGGCTAGCCAATCAGAGGGAAGGGGGTTTGTGGAGCTGGGAGCCTTGTAGACACAGCAGCTAAAAAAGTAATTTGAGACAGAGACTTAAATAAGGGTCAGTAAACGTAAAGTAAACATCAGTGTGAGAATAAGGATTTTTGAGCGGTACATTTGTACATGAAGCCACTACCATAGGGACAGTATGAAGCCAAGAAATAAACAATACCTCCCCTCTTTAAAGTTTTACTTACTCTCTTATGGTCTTAGACTGAGTAATTTCTCCTTGAAATGATCTTTCTTTGCACTCTGTAAATGTGCAGCTGATGTAAATTTGTTTTTTTTTGAATGTGTGTTATGTATATGTATATATGCAGTGCATGACCTTTTTCCGTATTTCTTCCTGTGAAGATGAACTTCACCGTTTCATCGAGCAGCATCCACACTTTGTCCAGGATTACCTTGACTTTAAAAACCATCCACGCCATTTTTGCGTTGGCCAGCCAAAGAAGAGCTGCAACGGCGATAACCACAACAAAGACGTCTGAAGAATGCACACAGACCATCCTGTGGCCTTCTCAGCCCAACAGTTTCTCCAGTGCAGGTTTCCCACTACCTCTGTTGCCTTCAACTGCAAGTGGAGAGGACTCGACTGCGTCAAGTTTTACCTCTCGGGATAAGGATGCTTGAGCTCAGCCCAGACAATAGCAAAAAGACTTCCTTTTCTCCCCGAACACCCTCCTTTGTTTTTACCCATATCATTGCCTTTAAAACTCTTCTTTTCTCTTGATGTATATTTATTCATGTTTTTTCCTGCTGTTAAGATAAGATATTTAAGAGATTATCTGTTCAAAAAAGAGGTTTTAGTGTTTTTGAGTCTGTGTTGAAGGTAAGTAGTGTTCTGTGTCACACAAAGACTCTTTGGCACAATGCTGAACAAAGAAACATAAAAATACCTGAAATAAGAAGGATGAAGAAATCAAATGCTGGGATTTTATCAAACCAAACTGTGAAAAAAATATCAGGTAAAGCATCAAAAAGCTGCAACCAAAGAAATTATTTATTGAAGCAGCTGTGTCACTGCCATACATATCCAAACCATGAAATCATGGACCAGTTAAAGACTCATTTTTTTAAGACTGGGCAAATAAAACACAAATGTATATACTTTGTTTTCCCTTTCTTCTAAATTTTGTATGAAAAAAAGGAAAAATAAATTTTAAAAAATCAGAGAAAGTTGTTTCTACTTTGCTAAATATTTCAGTTCTTTTCAAAAAGCTATTCTTGTCACCTTCAGGGATCCTTCTTATAAAACAGTCTAGCTTTCATAAATGAAATATAAAGAGATGGAAATAAACATAAATATATTTAATTCTTTAGAATAAATCTGACTTTTGGATCACAGATTTCGTATCTGCAGGTTTCCATGTCTGTGACTTTTCCATGCCGGTTGAAACATTTCTCTCAGGTGAAGTGACCAATTTTGTACCTTATGGCTGAAATTTTCTTATGATATTAAATTTTCAACTAAATGCTGAATTAAACAGTCTTTTCTTTTGCATAACAAATTAACTGTTTTGAGTCTTCTTATGTTGTCACCTACCGTCTTTGTCAGCTGGTTGGAGCTCTGCTTTTACCTGACTTAGTTAAAGTTTCTTAAATTCTTAGAGTGCGTTGTTTGTGATTCAGTACCTGTATAAATTAAGTCAAAGGTTTTCAATATAAAAGCCCTGTTTTTCAAAATAGATTTATACACATATTTAGTTCCCTTTGATCATGTTAGAGGTCGGAGCACCAGTGCAGGTGGGTCATGTGAGACTGTTTTTACATTTGCCCATCTCTTCTTTCTCTTCACCACATGGTGGTGCTAGCTCCCTAACTTATAAACATCAGAGAAGCCATGCTCTGCTGCCCACCTGACAGACAGGAAAAGCATTACCTCATCCTTTCCTTTCATACCTTCAGGTAAAAATAGACAGATTAAGACTGGGCTTTGATGAGAAAAACCTACAGAGGAGGTGTGAAAGCAGGAAGAGAGGGATAGAGGAGGAGAGAGACTAAATGGATCGTTCTGCTCCAAATCCAATTCCTAATAGCTGGAGGGAAGGTGGGTGTGAGGAGGGAGTAGAAAACAGTCAAAGAAAGAGGAGAGGGGGAGTGGGGATATCATGTCTAACAATTAAGACCTGCCTCCAGGGTCTCAGGAAGAAGCTTTGTTGAGAACATATAAATTGCTCATTGAGGCTGGCTTTCTGCGGTCTCTCTTAGAAACTGCTCCCTGAAAGAAATCTGCCTTAAAGATAGCAGCTGCAGCCCGCAGCCGCTCAAGAGGACTGGAATCTGTTCACAGTATTTAGGGATCCATCTCCAGCAGTCATCCTGGTAAAGCAACCCCCCAACAACACTGTAAACACAAACATGAAGTTAATCCAGGGGACTGTGGAGGACGCTTTGTGGCTCCCATGTGGTTGACTGTACTTCACAGGATTAAAGATCCATCCCAATTTACTTGAACGAACCAGATGTCGTGTACACTTAGGTCCGCTTGCCTTTCTTTGGGCTAAGCTGTGGCAGTCTCACCTCCCTTCTTTAATGTGCTTCATGTAAGACAGAGAAATACCTTTGAACATTTGGACAACTGAACAATTTCTCTGACCTCAAGAGTCAGAGAAATTGTGTTATTAATCCAAGGAGATCCACAAGTCAATTACTTTTTATGAAATATATAAACTGAAGAGTATAAATAGTTATGACTTAATTGTAAAATTGATAATCACAAACTTAAAGGGCCTTTGAGGGGAATCTTTGTGAAGTAGCTTGCAGAGACTTCTTCAGCTGGAGGGCTTATGCAAACTGTTGTGAGAAATGAATAGAGGTCAGATCTTCCTTTTAACATTTCTTTTCTTTGTTGAAGGCATCCTTTCACCCAACATAACATGATGAGGTAATGTGTTAATCAACAGTTACATAGCTCCCATTGTTTGAATTATGACAGCAACCTTTGTAAGTTTGTACCATTTAACCAGTTACATTTACTGCTACTCACGGCGAGTCAGAATGAACATTATCACATTATCATTATCCGTTTTTTTTTTTGTTTTTTGTTTTTTTTTAAAGCCTCTAGCCTGTGCTTGATCACACTCCTGTTCAGCTTTCTTCTGCTCTTCTGTCCCTTTTCTGGCCAACAGTCCAGCTCCAATGTTCACTATTACTACTAAATAAATTCAAGAAATAATTTCCAGCAGAGAAAGATACAGGTCTGTATTCTTCCTGCTAAACTTCATCAGGTCACATGGTGTTGTCATGGAGACCTTGACATGCTGTAAATCAATCTAGTCAAGCCCAACCTGATTGGGAAGCAAGGAATTAGCATTTAGAAATAACCTGTTTTAGCGCTGATATACTTATTTTAAGTTGTGGATTATGATCAAGCACATATAGATATCAGACGTTGTCAAGATCATTTAGAAAGTCCTCACTGTCCTTTTAAATCCATAGTGTTGATAAACCACTTTAGTTATTAAGTAGATATTTTTGATCACTTGCAACCACATGGTTACCATGACATCACCAACTTTTGTTTATAAAGCATTTGTTTCCACACAACTAGCGTTA
Source organism: Thalassoma bifasciatum (assembly GCA_008086565.1). Taxonomy (NCBI): domain Eukaryota; kingdom Metazoa; phylum Chordata; class Actinopteri; order Labriformes; family Labridae; genus Thalassoma; species Thalassoma bifasciatum. The sequence continues at coordinate 29,388 of RPOG01001884.1, forward strand.
CATTTGCTTTCAAGAATCAAAAAACAGGAATGCATACTGCAAAACAAATCCAACAGAACAGTTATATCATTTTCAAACAGTGTGTTGTACAGCATTTAATACATGGACGTGAACCCTGCCTCTTGTCCAATAACAGCTGGGATAGGCTCCAGCTCTCTGTAACTCTGGAAGAGGATGAGTGGTGAAGATAGGACTGTGCGAGGTTCAGATAAATGTCTGAGATGATAAGATGATATAAGGTCAAAGTATTGAATGAAAAATAATGAGTTACATATTACCAGCTGATATAGTTAACTAAGGGTCCTTACCATGACAAGCCAAACCTATGACAGTGCACAAAAAGATCCTGGTCAGTAGTTGGTGTAAAAACCATAACCACATGTCCCAGGAACCTTGAGAAGTCATGATATCCTGATATTAAATTTGCTTAATCTTCCTTCCGGCCACTTTCCTTTGCTTTCATTTTCTAATTTGTGTTAAGCTGACATTACTAACTCAAGCTGTACAGTATCTCTGTGGGTTTTAGCTGTGACCTGATTCTGTTTGACAATTCACTGAAAGTGTGACACATATTTCTGGGGGAGTGATTGATGACACATCAAAGCAAACTCGTCTCCTGCCCCTCAGCTTTTTGTGTTTCATCACACCCATCAGCTAAGCTATGAGTTCATTGACAAATATAGAACATGAAATCATCACAAGAAATATTTCTCTCTTTCTTTTTTTCATCACCACCACTTCTTCTTTACGCCCAGGCTGCCTGTTTGGGAAAGAAACAAGTTAAGAAACATCATGCAAGATTTTCGACAAATGTGAAACATTGAGTAATTATTTGATTTTTTCCTGTTATTCTGAAGGGACGAGTCTACTTCAAGGGAATGTTAGGTTAAAAGAAGGTGAACCAATTAGGATGGAAAAACAGTCTGGGTGATATTTTATTTAGAATTATTTCATTTATGTGATTTGGAAATGGAATGGGAAGGAAAAACAGAACACATATTTTAATAATTGCTCTCTAAACGAGCATCTGAAGAAATTGTTGCCATAGGTTTTTATAGTAAGGGGTCAAGATCAGTCTGGTGCAGTGTCAGATCCATTCTTGTGTTATCTTTGGGAACCTAGATGAGATGGGCTTGGCTCTGCTGGCCCAAGCCCCTGTGAATTGTAGCTTCAGTTTTCTGTTCTTATCTGACAGGAGGGTCACCCTGTGGGTGTGGTCTGCTGTAGCCCGTCTGCTTCAACGTTGGACATGTTGTGTGTTCAGAGATGATCGTCTACAGACTTTGATTGTAACCAGTGGTTATTTGAGTTACTTTTGTCCATCATCTCCAACCAGTCTGGCCATTCTCCTCCAACCTCAGGCATCAACAAGGCATTTAGTCCCAGAGAACTGCTGCTCACTGGATGTTTTCTCTTTCTGGGACCATTCTCTGTAAACTCTCGAGATGGTTGTGGATGAAAATCTCAGTCGATCAGCAATTTGCGTAACACTCAGATCAACAGTTATACCACACTCACTCTCTTAAATCCCCTTTCTTCATCATTTTGGTGCTTTTTCAACTTCAGCTGGTCTTCTTCACCATCTCCATGTGTTTAAACACATTCAGTTGCTGCCATGTGATTGACCAAATTGATATTTGTGTTAACAAGCAGCTGAACATCCATCCACCCATCTTGAGGGCAGCAGTGCAATCACCAAGGACCTATGGCACCTGCTCTCAGCCACTTCTGCCAGCTCTTCTGGGGGATACCGGGGCATTACCTGACCAGCCAAGAGATATTATCTGTTCAAAATGTCCTGAATCTACCCTGGGGTCTCCTCCCAGGTGGACATACCTAAAACACCTCCCCAGGGAGGCGTCTGAGAAGTATCCTCACTGCCGACACCATCCTGAGCCGTCTGTCAATCTCTCGTTCATAAACCAGGTCCTGAAATACCTGGTCTCCTCCACTTGGGGCAAACTCTCTCCAAACCTGAAGTGGACAGTTGAGCAGATGTGCCCCATCAAGTGACCAGTGAGTATATGTGTTGTGTCAAAAATCTCTCATATTCATTTGTTTAGGCCAGACTTCCTCACCTGCTTTACATACACACATCTCTCTCTCTCTCTCTCTCTCTCTCTCTCTCTCTCTCTCTCTCTCTCTCTCTCACTCACTTCCTCTTTCTCTTCCTAAATAATTGTAATGTAAATTCTTTTTAAGTGGCAAAGAATTAAATATTTGTTCCTTTTATTGTCACTATACATTGGGTGTGAAAGCGGCAGCTTAGCATGTGAAACCCTCCCCTTACACCACTGTTTCAATCACAGTTATTCTGCTGTTAAAGTGAAAAGAAAAAAAAGCAGAGCAAGAATACTGAAAAAAGGCTTCTACTGAAGCTTCTATTGAGCTACATGTCGCTTTTTTCCCTTCCCATTGACTTTACAGCTGTGATAAATAGAAATCATTTTCACTGAGAGGATATTAGTAAGCAGTATTGCCATGCTCAACAAGATGGTTTAGAATTTTCTAAACGGCAGATGTTGACAAGCAACCCTTTCAGCTTCCTGCTGATGGAAAGGATCTTCATATAAAAAGCTGTTAGAAATGGGTCTGTGCATGTGCCCGCTCTCTGAGTGGTGCACAGCCACAGTTGATGGGTTGAACCCACAAAATTCTGTCACTGAAGTATAATTCATCCTTAATGTTTTTTTCCTCTTTGTTGAATGTAGTGCATTGAAACACGCTCTTGATCAAAAAGGCCTCCCAATGTAAGGCACACTGTGCTATATGGAGTCCATTAGCCATTGAGACAAGCAGGGAGGCAACACTTGAGATGGAGAGATGTAAAGAGAGCGAGACTGGAGCTGAAAGGTTCAAGGCAAGTACCAAGAAAATAAATCAGAACTGGGCTGATGTGATCGTCAGAGTGAAAACAGGATACAAAGCCTATCAGGTAGAACAGCCTGTGAGCAACATCCAAGAGCAGCTACTACGAGGAGAAATGCTTGGACAAGGACAACTATTGTAATCACAAATATACTATAAATGGAGATGAGACTCAGTGGACATGGATAAAAGCACTCTGAGTGAGCTCTTGTCATGTTTTCATTTATTTACTACAGGTCATGGGATCTATTTACTGCTGCAGATGCTACATGCTTATGTGTCTTAGAGTAAGGAGTGAACACTTCAAACCTTCGATACACAGACATACAGTAAAAAACAAACAGGCACAAGAAAACAAATTTTAATTCTTCATCTATTTCAAAATAGTAGGAGCACACCCATAGATGGTTCAGACTGCTTTTGACATTAAAAGCATTCAGGGGATCAAACCTGTTAAATGATCTTATGAGACAGCTGGACCACATGCTTAATATTTGAGGCAACAGTTCCATAAAGATGCTAACTCACACAAGATTACATGATCAAACACGACTTCAGAAGATAAACACAGAGTCAATGTCTTCATCTGGCCATCCTGGCATGTGTTCAGTCATGCAGCCATGGAAATGTGGAAAGAATCTGAGTAAATATCACCACAAGCTGGTCCTCTTTTTTAATATTCCACTTGGCTCTGGGTAGAGTTTTGTTCACGCTCTACTGCATGAAAAGTGGAATTTCCTGCAGTAAATGTCACTGTGAATTGCTGTGGAATTCCAGATCCCAGTAATCCACAGTCGGTGAAGCCAAAAACTGATAAACTGTCAGGAATTCAAGTAAATTGTCTGAATGGCTATTTCTTTTTAACCCACGGAGATCACACTTATGGACACTTTGTGAGTTTCATAGTATATCCAGAGTGGGTGAAATGATGCAGTGGTGGAAGTAACCGGCTTAAATTTCTACCAGCCTTAATTTTTGCTGCATTGAATCATAGGTCACTGTTTGGTTTGTGTTGTAAGGAAAGAGATCACTGACATTTTTTTTCTATCTAGCTAAGAAAGTTACAAGTCAGACAGCACCAGTTTCCTCTGTTTAAATTAGAATGAGAGAATACTCATGAGTCGTATCCAATAAATGACACCTCCCAGTCTGCTCCTCTCATTGGTTACTGCTGGTACTCAGTCAGAGGAATTTAGGAATCACAGATATTAAACATGTTTAATGCTAACCTTTCCCAGATTTGGGTATTTAAGGTGCAGGATTGGAGGATTATTCAGAGGTCAAATTACTGGAGGAGACAACCACAACACATTCAGTTTGTGTTGAGTATCATACGTAGAGAAAAGTGAAGCTATGGATTGAATTAGCTTGAATGTCCCACGGGATCAATAAAGACACAAAAAACACTAAGAAAATTTACTACTAATGTGCCCATGAAAAACACAAAAAGTCCCATGGGAAACTGGGAGGACATGAGAAAAAGAAAGCAGTGATCTGAGCAGGCAGGCGGAAACACGAGGCACAGGTGTAAACAACAAAAACAAAGAAAGAGGGGAAACAGGAAGTAAAAGTTTACCTCAGATGCTGGAAACCCTATTTTACACTAAACACCAAACTAACAACAAACTAGTAAAATTAGAAACAATTAAAACAGCTGATTACATAGAGAGCACAGAGACACAAGAGTCTCGACCGAAGACCAAACAGGAATAATGACTGAAATCCAGTCTGCAAATTTACTCAAAATGTTCTCAAAGTATTAAAGTAGATTTAATTCAGTGGATATGGAGTGAGATGGGTTAAAAAGATGAAGATATGACGTCAACGCAACACCAAACATGACCCTCCCCTGTTGAGTAATGAAGTGTAACCAGCAGACGAAAAGACGAAACACATAACGAGGTTGAAGTTACTCAATATTTTGGTCTCATCTTTGTTTTTTTTATTGCATTTCCTGACTGTTAACATCCTGCGAAAACAACAAGTCCTGATTTTCCAGCCATGCCATGGAGGCTGGTGTTGACAGCAGCTGGTGTTCTGTGGGGCGAGCTTGACTTTGTGACGCTTGTGATCCAACCTTATGCTCAGTTTGTTGAAGTATTGACAGACTGTTTCTGTTCCAGGTTTTGCATTGGAAAAGAGACAGAAAAATGGTCCTTGTTTTCTTTCTAAGATAATGCAGCACAGAATCTCACATAAATATTTTTCAAATGTTCTTTTGACTTGAAGCTCTTGCACAGGTTTGTGTATTTAGATATGGGATGTAAAAACAAATATGCAGGTTTTGTAAAACTGATGAGAAAATGGATGCAGGTTAATCAAATCCATTTAACTGCATTCTTTGTCCACATGAGTGTAAAATGGACAGCCCCTTATTTTGCCTGTGGCAGACTGTCTGTAGGGCTGAGGCCTGTGTGTGGTTGAATACGTTAGCGTGTTCACGTCCATCTTGCCTTCAGCATGGGCCCTTTTCAGTGCAAACCATAATTACCAGTGTCTGAGGGTAACCAACAGTGGCGGATCTCATTATGCCATGATATGGGTCGCGTCTGCACATACAGGCACACATACACTGCTTATTTACATATGAATGCTGCCAGTTTTGCACACACACCCACAAGCAGACACACGCTCATCCGTCCGTCCACCCACCCACACACCAACACAACATTTGCATATAAAAGCATTAATGTGCGACACTCCCGTTGCACAGTACACACACACACAGCAGCCTATTCATACATGCACCTCACACATATGGGCTACTCATAAATTTAGACACTTCCGTCAGAAGGCCTTCACCAGCCGACAGGGATATGAACCCAATATAGCATCCCAGAGATAAGCCAGTGACTCTGGAAGCAGAACTAATATTATTTGCACGGTGTCGAACGTTTATCTGGCGCTGCCTGCAAAGTGATGGTTTGGTGTCACTTTTGTTTAATAATGATGTGCCAATAGTAATATGCCTGCTAGCTGGAAACCTATTACAGTTCAAAAGATTATCCAAATACAATCTAATTTGGAATATTGCATTTTGACAGCCTGAGACTGGAGGAGGTGGGATGGTAATGTGATATCTTTTCCTTTTTAAAAATTCCAATTAACATTTTTAATGCTCAACAAACCAATGGTGACTGCAAATATGCAGAGGTGTTAGAGTGTGCCAAATCTGCTGATGTGCTCAGACAAAGGAGATGTGAAAGTAACTTTTGCCTAGTGTAAACTTTTGATAAGGTGAGAGCAATGTTTGGGCTCCCTTCTCTGTTTGCCTTAAATTGAAATTGTGGAAAAAAAACAGAAAGACAGTCTTCACATGTGCTGTGGGAGAGGACATACTGACTGACTTTCCCTGTAAACACAGAAAGTGCTGATTCCTCATCCATAATTTATACCAGTGACAGCAGAGGGGTCTTCTGCTGTCACAAAAGTGGAGCAGTCTTGTTAACTGCCTTCATATGAACAAATTCACATGCAGGTTATTGCAATATTTTGCAGACTGGCACTATCAAGACTTCTGAATGTAAATAAAATAGCCAAGAAATAGTGATGAATTTTATAAAACTGTTAAAGGAAAAAAAAAAAAGATCATTGAAGCTGAAGTTCAAGTCAAACCACAATTATCAGATATTATTATGGTGTACCATTCATTGCTTGAGCATCATGCATTCTGTTTCATTTTTAATTTATTTGAACTTTATTTTACCAGGTTAATTTTTTTTTTACCTGGCCAAGAGGTGTCAGCAGAAACATACACCCATGTTAACTACAGACACAAATAGGCATATAAACATAATATAGAACAAAAGTAAAGGAGTAAGAAGCAATGTGCATGTGGTGTAAGGAAGTATGTTTGTATATCTATGTATGCATGTAAGTAGAGTCAGAAATGATCAGCAGGAGCAACAGTCAACTACAATCTGTTGGAGTTTAAGCCTGGAGGTGGTGAGTGGAGTCAAAGTTGAGAATATGAGTGTTTTGTAAGGGAAACAGTGGAGGCTGACAGGGGCCAAACATTCTGCAAAGTCTTTGATTTATAATTTCATTGTTCTTTGGTTGTTTTCAGACTGTGGTTCGAAAGCCTGAAAGACATGGCATTTGGACAAAAAGCATGGCTGTGATTGTGAATTAAAATCCCAACACAAAGTAGACCCCCAACAGTTTAAAGCACCTGGTTATTTTATCTTTGTATACAGGATCAAAGATTTTGAGTGATTGTTGCAGCCCTGACATTTCCAGCAGGTTTAAATATTTGTTGACTCCTCGAGCTTTCAATTTTGACTTTCAATTGTCTATATTATTTTGTTTTAAAGGTTTTTCACATTTGTTTTTGCCAAAGGTAACTGTGGAAGACATACAAGAGTTATTTTGGATGTAACAGCATGTTTATTAAAGGGACTGTAACAGTAAGAATAAGTGTAACTGGGACTTTGAAGACTTTCTGAGTGATATTGAAAAAGTCCCATCTCAAGACATATGCCAGATCATAACCCACATCTTAAAATGAGATTATTAGTGCTAAAATATGTTATTTCTAAATACTATTTCTCAGCTTTCCTGGCAACATTTTAGTATAAAAACAGTTTATATTTTTGCAGATGTTTTTAAAGACCAGTTTTCTCTGAGAGCGCCTAATCCTCCACACCTTCTGAGTGAAATGAGAGACAGCTTCTTATCTCCTCTCTGCAGCAGATGTGATTTTACAGTATCATACCAATATAGCAGACTCCCAGGCACCAAGAGATACATCTCCTACACACAAACACACTCACTCAGATGGAATTGTATGCCAATCAGTCAAGCAGACAGCAGCCCAATCTTCAGCTGTGTGGTTCTCTCCCACAGCAGTGTGACTCACACCCTGAGCACTGCAGTCACTCAAACACACCAGCTTGTGTCTTCACAGGAAGCACTACTACACTTTTAATCCAATTTTGCACTTACATAAACTTGCTAATAATTGCAGCATACTCCATTCAGCCATGTAAACATTCCCATGAAGCACACAAATAACAAGGGCAGGAAATAGTTCCTGTTTTGGCATACCTACTTGTTTATACACAGTCCAGGTCAGTTTAGTATTTTTTTACTGAAAAAAGGAAAAGACACAAAAAGCATAACAAAGCAAAATAAACCACATATGTATTACAGTCACTGATTATTGTTCAAGGACCAAGACAAACAGACTTAAGGAGAGAGTGGGGTCTTTTCAGGCACCCTGCTCCCTCTCTTCCACACAGGGGCTAACTGGGGTGGGTGGGCTTAGTGAGCTGGCTGGGGGAACCTGACCTGTCCTCTGATCTCTAAAGAGGAAGTGGGTGAAAGATGACAATTGCCTTACTGACGCCAGTCACACTTACTGTGACACCATAGACACCATAGAGGCCTGAAACTGATCCTTGTTTTCAGTGAATTAGGGTAACCATATTCTAAAAACCCAGAAAGAGAACCTCCAACCCAGTCCTTAGAGATACTGCAAATACCCCAAGGTATTGACAAAGTAGCTTCATAACCCATACAAAACACTCCTTTTCAATTTGAAGTGAAGATTTTCTATAATGTTAAAATAAATAATGTCTGACAGGCCATCTTAGGGATGAAACACTGGCTTTGTTGAGAATTGTTTGCCCATATTGAGTCAATTTGAGATTGAAGTAAATTTTTAGAGAATTTTTTATAACTTTTAATCTCAAAATTTTGACTTTTTTTCCTCAAAATTTTAACTTTATCTCAAAATTTTGAAAAAAGCGTACAATTTTCATGTAGCATCACTAAATTTCGACACTTTATCTCAAATGTTTGACTTTTTTCCTCAAAAGTTCAACTTTATCTCAAAATTTTGACTTCATTATCTTACCATTTTGCCTTTTATCTCAAATTTCAACTTTTCATCAAGCATATATTTTTTTACTTTTTATTTTAAATTTTGACTTTCCATCCCAAAATTGGACCATTTCTATTCAATGTTTAACTTAGTGTAGGCCATGCCTCGCACATGCTCAACACTTTGACAGGTTGGTGCATTATAACGATGCCAGTAGCCCTGTGCAGTGCCTTATTGAAAATATATCATAAAATATAAATATAATAATGTTATGTAGAACAAGGTGAGAAAGATGCCAACATTTTGGGGGATTTTATTTAATCCCCAGAGGAAAAGAGGACATTTGGTCACCCTAGTAAAACAAGCAATTTTTTTTTTTTAATCAAAATCTGTCATCTTATTACTCATTTCCTGTGCTACTTTGTTGAAAAATCTTAGGTTGAATATTTTTTAAATATTGCATAAATTGTATGTGTGTTTTGTCACAGTCTGGCTCAAAGATCATGGAGGCAGAGAAAAAAATGAGTATACAAAAAAATATCTGTCATTTATCACCAACAAGATCTGTAAACTCAACTTAAGATGCTGGTATTATTGAGAGAGTGTGTCTGAGTTTGTTTGTGGAGGAGAAACAAATAGATTAGTCACCAGACTGTGAAATGTATGTCAAAGAGTGGGAATAAAAGAAAAGATGTATGTTTAGATGCTGGACTACTTATATTTTAAGAACTAAGATGTTTTTCCTTGCTACTGTAAGCTGCTACATGCTGCAAAGTGCTGTGCTCATGGTGGATAAAATGAATGAAAGATGAGCTGGGACGGGAAGTTTTTCTATCTTGAGGTCCATACAGTATGCAAAGGGAAAAAAAGTAACTGTCATGAAAAGCTCCTATATAACAGAGCTTAAAGTGCAGTTAGTCTTGAAAGTACAAGTACAGCTTGACATATATGATGAGCCCTGAAGAACGTCATGTACAAACAGTTCCTGGCACAAACCGGTCAGTTTTGAAATCATGAGTCACTTTAAATAAAAATGAGGACAAGTTGTCACTGCAGGTTGTTTTGTGTTTGTGTTTATGTGTGTACATATAAACTGTCACATCATGTATCCACATCGAGTTCATCCCTGTGGCTGTGACCCAGGAGAGAAGGGTTGGATGAGTCAGGCTTACAGCTGTGACTCATCTCTGGCCAGTAACACAATGTACTCAAGCTAACACACAAAGACACTGCTCATGGTCTGGACCTGCATTTTAAACTCATTTGGTATTTCTGCTGTTTTGGTTTGGATCGATTTTTTTTTCTGGGTTATCTCTGAAGGATTTGTGGTTTAAGAAAAGTTTTCACAGTAAATTAACCAAAAATGGCAGAGGAGGGAAAAAATCAGCTTTAGAAGGAAATTATAAAATGCTTTTGTTTTTTTTGACATTCATGTTTTTCTCAGTGCTGAGCAAGGTGGGGGGTGGGGGGTGGGGGTAAAATTTTTACCAAAGACAGACATGAGTTACATCAGACTTGCAGAAAAAGGAAGTATTTGGTTGGACATTAAGACAAAGAAACTAAAAAAGAGTCATTTTCTCCTGCTCCACCAATTCATGAACACACTGAATTAAGTTTTGGATGTTTTCTCAGAGTAATATTCCATTATTTTTGAACAGGGGCTGTATGTGTTATATGTCACAGAGACATGTATTAGCCATAATGGATGTCAGTCAGCTCTGCGTCAATGAAAAACTGAACAGAGGAACAGCGGGACTTAATCTGGCTTATTTTGAGACTGTGAGAGAGTTCTCCATTGAAACATACTCATACAATGCCACTTAAGAAACACTGAACTGTTCCTTCTAACAGAATCCATATAAGTGAGACTCATTGTGTAAGAGAACACAAAGATCACCCAAAAGGCTAAAACTGCAATTTAAAACCTGAGAGAGATAATAAGCCTCCATTGCTTTCAGATTTTGTATGAGCACTTATACGCATGAGATCAGGGACATGGGTAATATTCTTCCTACAAGGAAACATTTTCATAAAGAAAAAAAAAACACTTACATCTAGTTTTTCTTGGGTATGCAGATCATATTTATTTTTGTTTTTTCCTTTTGCTCTGGTGACACTTAAATCTTTCTTCACATCAGATCAAACAATTATACACTGAAACATCATCACCAAATAGACTCAGTGCAGTTAATCAATCAGGACATCATATTTTTCTGTTTTTACAATTTTTTCTGGATCTTATTCTTTTTGAAACCATTCCAAAGACAGAGGACCTGATAAGACAAGGTACCAGCGTAAATCCCTCTCACCTCATTGCTTCATCACTCACACCCACAATAACTGCCTGTGAACACACGTGTGATTGGTGTAAAAATAAAGACACTAGAATTGCTCGGCCAATCAGAAAAAGCCTGCAGTATTTGCCCCAAGCTGGAAAAAAAAGAGTACTTGAAGCTCAACTGTTGCCTGGAGACACAGATTGTAGGCAATTATGAAGCCAGATTATAGTGGGGAGAAAATAGGTGATAACGTCAGCGGAGCACGAATTTAAGCGTGTGTGGGTGTGTGTGACCAAACATGTTCAACAAACAGGCTCTGCTGGAAACATGTGAACATGTCAAACTGTCAATGATTCTTTAAATGCAAAAACCTTTGATATGAGAAATGGTTTCCCATCCTAATCATACCTCACCTGTATCTTTCTGGGTTTGCAATTAAAAAGTAAACAACATCATAAAAAATAATCAGTGGGAGAAAAAAGAACAATTGGGAACATGAACTGAAAACACTGAGTAACCCTCCCTAGCTCTTTTTTAGTTGTTAAAATTGCTAACCACACTAATTAATTGAAATATAAATCTGCTGCACCTCACAAACACAGTCTAAAGTCAATAATTACAACCCTGTCTTGTGGTAGAAGGTCTCTGGTAAAAGTCTTGGGGTCTCATACTTTACACATTGGAACAAAGAAACATGTTGAGAATTTTCCTTCTTTGTTTTAAGTGCTGTCTAAATTACACTGTTACTGAATTAAAGGGTAGAATAAAAGCTTTATGTCCCGGCTGTGTCTGAACGGGAAACAGCAGCATGAGCTTGTGCTTATTGAAGACGATGAGTCTGGTATTTAATGAAATATATTTTAGCAAGGCCAGTAAGTCATCATCTGTAGCTGGTGGGTAAATTGCTAATTGATATTGAGCTGGGTTATCACTTACAAGTCTGTCAGTGCTCCCTCAGCTGCACTGTTATCATTCACTGTACAGAGAGAAATTCAAGCAAATGTTTACATCTCAATTTTAGAGAAGAAATCATCTCATTTAACATAACGTAGGCCACAATTATCTGACAAGTCAATTTAAATGTCTTAATTCAATTGATGCCTGAATTGTTTCAAAAAATCTACCAATGAGATGAGAAACATTTACTTCTCAAGTTTCAAAATAACAATAATGTCTTGATACAAGTAAGTCTGTCTTACCTCATTGGCATTTTTTGTTTTTACTGTGCAAGGTCTCTAACATCTTAAAATGAGACTTGATTTTACTTGTCAGGTGCAGGCGGTTCATATTAAATCCAATATGATGGGTTTTTTTTAACTTAAGATAAAACATAAACAATTGCTTGCAGTGTTTGCCTTCTGTGTGGTCCAGACCATATCTGAACAACTCTCTTGTCCTCTTGTCCTCCACCTTATAGGAATTTCATCCTGTACACTCTGTTGTGTATTGATAATGGGTTAAGCCCTGTTTCCACCAAGTGGCTCAGTTCCGTTTGTCTTGGTATGGCACACATTTCACGATGTATTCTTAAGCTAAAACTGGAACAGGTACCCAAACCACCGACCTGAACCATGCCACTTTTTGGTACCCTCCTACTGGGGTGCCAGACAAACCGATCTGACCCAAGAATGTGCAGTCTGTTGATTGATTGATTGATTGAAAGAATTGTTATTACCCATATGACAACGGCAATGAAAAACAACACATAACCCAGCCATGTTTGTATTTCTAATCAACACTATTATGCAGCTGATGTGGCTCTTGGCATCAGTTTTACATGCCTCTTACCAAGGAGGGCACGATTGGCTGTGGAAACAAACAAGATCAGACTTTACCATACCAAACTGTACAATCCATACCAGACCAACAGGTGGAAAAGGGGCTTGAGATTCCTGTCCCAAAATAATTAACCAAACTGATATGCAGCACATTTTTTTTAACTCTTTATCTGTGGCTTTTGCTCTTAATTTTAAACTGTCATCAAACATACTAAAATTTTCATAAGATCAATGCATGATGTCCTGGAATTTAACCAATAGCCTGTGTACCATTTTGCTGTGTGGGGATCACTTCAAAGGAGCAGGTAGGACGTTTTCCACTGCTGACATCGTTCCAGGTATTTTACCCCCTGTACCTGGTGGCTTAGTGACCACGTCCCCTGAAACCTTCAGTCCCCTCCAGTTCAGCACAGACCCTTCTGTTTTCTCCCCTTGCTTCTGTTTCTGTTTGAACATCCTCTCTTTCAGGTTGGCCCTCGGGAGGATCCAGATGACAACCCCCATGGCTGCCAGGGCTGAGCCAAAACAGGTGAGCCAGATCCCAGCTGCTGTGCTGACGTTTAACCCCCTGTTGAAGCTGATGGCTTGCGTGTCTACGAAGAACAGATCTCCTTCCCCAAAGGATTCGATTTTGTGTGGTGTAGAGTAACCCACGGATAAGCTGGCGACTCCTGCAGTCAGAACCAGGAGACCAAGGGCCAAGGACACCTGGAAGGACAGGGATAGACATGATAAGGGAATGTTGGTCTTTGCAGCCCTTTAGATGTTTCATCAGCTCAGCACTTTTCACGTCCTGCTAAGAAAGGTCATTTTGTTGGTTGTGATGCAAAAATTCAAAAATTGCAAATGTGCAGAGAGTTTAAATGCAATATCTCACCTTTACAAATATCATGACACCACTGCCAGCAGTTCATCATGCTGTGCAAAAGCATTTAATGTGCACTGTTCGATGTACACAAGCGAGATTTTAAAAACATCACATTGGGGAAGCTCAACATTGGTCAGTCTTTGTGGAGTTTTTCCACTAAGCTTAATGGGAAGAAATAACTCAAACCCAATAAGATAAAAGTATGAATCATTTTTGACTGAACATTTCTTTATTGATGCCTAAAGAATGTGGATGTGTAAATTTACTTCAGTCACTTGCAAAATGACTATGATATTACACAAATAAGGTAAATAGCATTATATTATTGTTGAAGACATTATTACAGATAACAGTAAAGACTGTTTTGTTGCTTTTTTCTCTTGAACTGCATTTGTTGGTTAGTTTATTTTAGTTTATTGTACCCAACTGTACAGTATTCAACCACAATGAAAACTTAAATGTAAAGGTGTGTTAACACCTGTGTTTGGTTTATTCTTCTACAAATAATACACAGTTTCCCCTGACCCTTCCATTATTACCACACCTGCCTGGATAATGGGAAACTTTTCTCACAGATAGACTGAATGATACACAGATAAACCTCGAGGCCACCTGCCACTGACTTTCCTCTATCTGATAACGGTGTTTTCATTTCTACGAACAAAAACAGTATCTACCATCACATCACCCGAGAGGATTTAGCCTCCATTCCAAATAAACCTGTAAAGTAGCATGTAGTGAACTCTGTGTGTCAATGACTGATGTTTATCAGCGTGATGGAGGAAAATGGAAATGGAAAAGGGAAATGAAATAGGCATTGTTACCAAAAGCATTGTGAGAAGTTTGAGCACTGACAACATAGACCGTCTGACTGAATGGTTACCATATGTGTCTGGTATGATTTGTTTTCAGTGTTACCTATATGGAACAGAAAGATGATTAATGCTCATCAACTAGTCATTTTTCCTCAACACTTACTGCCATTTCACTTTGACTTGATCAGTAAAATGTATATGATAAAATGTTGCAGCAGTGAGCCTATCAAATCTAATATTAGAGATACAAGACAGGGATGTAAAAGGTTGAAGCATTTTCTCATGGTGGATGGTAGATGTAGACAGGTTGCAGGTTGTGGTTACTGCACCTTCCAGATAGCCGAGTTCGACCACAAGGCTGACCCCTGGCTCTGGACGAACCTTTGACCATCCTGGTCTCTCTCCCACACAGAGGACGAGCACTCTTCATAGAAGTGGTGCAGATAGGAGCGAACCCCAAACTGGTGACAGCTGGAACCTGACTGTGGTTGTTCCTACGGGGAACAACATCACCACCAAAATCACAATAGTTAGTAAAAGCTCATGTTGATTATTCACATTGAAAGCAAACACAAATAGCTGAGTTAAAGTTACTCTGTTGTGTGTAGAGTACATACAATATTGGTGAACTACCTACACCTTCACCAATGTAGACAAATGAGAAAACATGCTGCAAATCACTGAGCCAACTGCACTGACATCAAATGTCCTCAGGCATGTTTCCCGCGCTGAGCCTTGTTAGCTGTTAGCATCCTCGAAGCCTCAGCTCTTGCTCAGGTCTCACGAGATAAAAAGAAAATGATACCTGTCATTCTCATCATTTTCTCTCACTCCTTTTGCTATAACTGGAACAAAATCCAGTTCAAACTCCAGGCTTAAGTTCAGCATTTTAACATTTTCCCACTACTCCTCTTTTTATCACTAACAATAAATCTAGCGTCTGTTCAGTCATGATGAAGCTGTGTCACTCAGCTCTTCTTACAGGCGGACCCGTTTGGCCAATACATGGTTGGGTTTGCTGATATATGTATTTTTTTATTTACAGACAGGTAACCACAGCAGCTCTGTGTTGCTAAATACGCTACAGTCCATGTGCAGACCACACCTTGCTCCTCCAGCTGCTTGCAGGCTGCAGAGTGAAGCAACATTAAATTGGTGTTTGATAAATTTAAACAAAGATGAAGCTGTTCCTGCTGTTTACAACATATTCAATCCCTCTTTTCCATCTTGTTTCAGTTTTAGATGAAGTTTAACAAATGTTCCTCATTCTAAAATTGAGACTTGTGACATTTGACTGTGTCATTTTTATGATGTAAAATGAGAGAGCAAAAGTAGTATCGGCCCCGTATAGTGTCACAGGAAAATCGGCAGCCTGGATTGGTCAGCAGCTCAGGCTGATGAAAAAACATTGGTGTCAGCATTAGCCCCAAACGATCCATGTCGATGAATACCTAGATTTTAAAAGCATACGGTTTCTGCATTTGCAGCTTGTTTTTCCCTGATGATAAAGATGCAGGTGGTTTCAGATTGTCTCTCCTTAACAGCCACTGTATGTGATATAAAGATTCTTAAATTGGCAGATTGGCATTGTAAATGTTCAGTAATGACACATATTGTTATTGTGAAGACTTTTACAGAATCTCTAGTGACTCAATTTCCTTGTCCAAATAATTGACCCATTTTTTATAGTCCAATGTGATTAACTATGGCATTGTATTGACTCAAAATCAATATTTAATCATTCAATATTTCATTTTTCCTTTATTGGCTTCACAATAAATCATATCCAAGTTCATTTTTCCCCTAAAGTCTCCACTTAGTGATGTTTCCAGTCAGCATTTTGCACTTAACGTAATATGTACACTTAAACCACAAAGCAGCAACATTGCCTGTAAATTCAAATCAAATAAGTCAACATCATCACTTGGGGTCACTGCAGCTCACCTCATTCCCACAGGATTCTCCTCCTAAGCCAGGCAGACACTCTTCAGAGCACAGTGCCATCCCACCTCACACACCTTGAACACCTCCATCAAAAGACAAAGACACACAGGTAATGTACATTCAGGGTGCTCAATAAATCCATAGATGGACATGTCAGCTTCTCGGCTGTTGTGACACATACAGTTTATCTGCTGAATATGGATTTCCCTCATTAAAAGCTTTTCGGCTCATAAATCTCAGCCTGTGTCATCAGGTTGCTCCAGTTGTTTGAGCTCATGTGAACGATTGACGGCCGCCCTGGCCCTGGTGTGACTATATTACCACCCACGGATGAGTCACACATATTGTGCACACACTGTTCTCCCTCATATTATGCATTACGCTCACACCATGCACTCCGTTGTTATTCCCCTGAAACGATATGATTGATTTCCCTTGTCTGCCTTCAAAGTGCATTACTTTGTGGCTATACATGTATGATTTCAGTCAGTTTTATACAATAAGCTGAACCTTACTGCGGTTTGAAACATAACCCTGAAGGAGTCAACATCCAGCACAAGTAATATTTGTAATGCAGTTGTAATGTTTACCCTTTTCTGAGGGCAAACTCAGGAAGCTTGCAGCATAAACTGTTCGTGACTTCGCCCCAGTTACTCAAGCTTTTTGTTCATCCATGTGGTTTGTGTTTGTATGCCTTGATGGATCTAAACATTTTGCTGAAGACAAACAAAAAGTCAACAATGTAGTTTTCACTAACCTGTCTTATTCTAATGCTGTTCAAAAGCACCATAATTTAACAATAACTTCATTTATACAGCACTATTAAAAGCAAATGTTTGCAAAATTATTTTATAAACAGAGATTCAGGAGGATGACAAGATAAACATTTAATATCAAGAGGGAGACTAATCTGGAATATTCTTACAATGCAACAACAAAACACATTTTGAATGATTGAGAAGAAAAAATGTCACGTTAAAGCAGAATGAAGTCGTCAAACAGACATTAAATTATCTGCGGGGACTTTCTGTAAAAGCAAGCATTACAGCCAGTTATAAAGTCCTTGCTTCCCATAAACCTTTGCTCACCACCGTTGTGATGAACCAAGACATGTATTTGTTTTGGAAAAATAATGGAGAGCAGGTCCTCTTTGTAACACTACTTCACTTTGTTTTTCCTGGATAAAACAGGACAAGGTAATGTAGGTTATGTCCTGCCAGTGCTTATCTTCCAAGCAGAGCAAACGTAACCTCTTCCTTTTAATGACAGACTCTCAGGTTTGAACAGATCACAGCTGTATAACTGCTGCATGTGGGTTGGAGTGAACATTAACAGCTTAAACCGTGCTCTAACTTTTAGCCCATGTTCTATCACTCTCCTGTTTAGCTTTCTTCAGCTCTACTGTTCTTTTTTCTGTTACACATTCAGGCTATTGTTTCCACTAATACTGCTAAATAAATCACAGAAATCATTTTCAGCAGACAAAAAGACAGATCTCTCTTCTTGTTGCTTAACTTCATCAGTTGGCATGGTGTTGTCACAGTTATTTTGGCCTGATGTGAATTGGTGTGGTCCTGCTCAACTCAACTGAGAAGCTGAAAAATAGCATTTAGAAATAATCTTTTCTCATTTAAAATCAGGGATTATGATCAGACATATATCAAGAGATGAGACTTTTTCAAGATCACTGAGAAAGTCCTCACAGTCCATTTAAGATGCATAAAGATAAAAACATTAAGAGGAAGTATAAAAGGCTTTGAGAAGAGGACTAAGAGGAAAATATAAAATTACATCAGTGTAAATAGTGTGAGTTGAAAGGATGTACAGCAATAAGACAAGGACATTACAAATCTTCAAAATACAGGACATCATTTGTGCAGCTTAAACCTGCCTCCGACTTTAGTTAAGGCCTTACAATAAAATAACACTCACTGGTTCAACTTTTAATCCCAATAGTACTGCTTATTTTTGTTATATCACTTAAAAAGTGTTCTACTTGAGCTCTATTTAGTACTTAAGGGATTACTCTGTTGCCTGGTCTGAAATCACATCATACCTAGTGAAAGCTTTGACTTCAGTCTCACACTGTGGGGCGCTGACCATGGTACTGAAACTTCTCTCCAGCCTGACTGGGAGATTTTAGGTCTACATTGAGTCCAGTTACGAGGGGGGCAGTCTAACTATTTCTCAGTCTGATGTCAAAGCTTTGTGAGAGAAAAACAAAACAAACAAAAAATTTTTTCACATTCTTAACTTTGCCACACCACAGTCTTCTCTTCATCATTCTCAGACCGTATTCATACAGGTGAAGCTCTATAAACATGGTTTGATGCGAGTCTAAGTTGAATCATTTCATCTCTGCGCAGATAAAATCAACCCTGAGCTCTGGACAGCGGTGACTCATCGCGGCCATGTAGCCTGGCTCACACTTGTATACATCGCACTTCACATACATTGACACAGTTTCTAGTCGCGCTAAATCCAAAACTGCCGCTGTACTTTTGAGCTCTAACCGGTTTTACATCCAGTGAAAGACTCAATCTTACCCCTGACCGGAGTGCTCGCGCCTCTCAATCGGAATCCATGATCTGTCCGACCGGTTGATCTCTCACGCTCCTGCTGATGTGAATCAGCTGAACTGAGCATGCGTGAAAAGGAAAGGGAATATGTGTATACAATGAATATGTGACCTGCCTCTTAGCAGAGTGTCTTTTTATATCAAAACTGAGAAAGTTAATACTCATGTTCAGAAGAACAGTCCAGGAAAGAGTATTAATACACTACAGAGAGTAGCCTAATTCAACCATGATTTAGGTGAACATTAAGTATCAAATAATTCCTGATAATGGAAACATTTTAAGTTGGTCCAGATTAACTTTCTCTTAACTAATGCAAATTAAATGCAGTCTACATATGTGAGCCCTCACAAGTTATAGAGTAATCACCCATTGGGCTAAGGACTCTATAAACCTCAACATCTAAAAACCACTACCTAGTTTATTTTATTTCCCTTTTTGCAACAACCCTTTTGCTAATCTCTTGACTTTTCACTCCTCCAACACTTCACTCCCCTATCAAAAAACTTAATGACACTGACTAAAATTAAACTTGATGCCTTTAATGTCCTAGAAAGACTAACGACATCTGTGAAGTCAATTTTAACATCTTTAATTGCTGGCATGTACAAGTGTAAGTGAACAGACCGCTCCACCAAAATTCACACAGATTTTCAGACTTAACTTTAAAAAAAGTGTACTCATTGGTAAGTCCAAATGGGAATTCACAGCTAAATCCGTATACTTCACATTGCTAAAAAAATAAGACCTTAAATTGTGTTTGAAGTATTTTCAGTCCTGAAGCCTTTTCATCCTTGTTAACTGTCAGTATGACCAATGGGTGACCATAATGGATTGAGCCTATGTCCACTCAGTGGGAGTCCTTTCATTGGTTCTATTCTTGGGGATAAGTAACTGTGTGAAGTCATTATTTCTCTGAAAGAAAAAAAGAAACGCAAGGTCATACACTTTGCTTTACGGTCAAAATTATATTCCTAAATTTGCTTCAATATACATTTTTTTTTAATTGCCTCTGGATACTCTCTTCAAACCACAGATCTATTTTGTTGACTTTTATTTGTCACTTCTCTACAATGTAGGTTCAGAGCCCCTGTGAGAACATAAAAATGTACAATAACAAAGATATTTTTTTAGAATCAAGTCATAATGTTCTGAGTAGTGTTGTAGTACTCAAGTCTAGGGCTCGTACTCAAGTCTGGATATGTGGGACTCATTATTTTACTCAAACTCATGTAATAATGTCTTAGACTTAGACCAGGTGTAGCCTTGGATAAAACTGAATGCGTTTTCTGCACAGTCCAGGTTTACACGGCCAGTCTTTTGGAGTCAAACAGCAGTGTTCCTTATCCTGAACTCATCTCTGAGATTGAAGTTGTATTATTACAAAGAAAAAAAGTCATCATGTGTATTTCATGAGAAGAAAGTTGTGATGTTAAAAGACTCAAGGTATGATAATTTGAGAACAAGAGAACAAGTATGAACTCTATATATTAAAGGAGCTATGTCACAAAATTGAAGTCAAATCAGATCTATATTGTAATATCTTCTGTATATTGCTGGGTGTGCACATTTGCGCAATGGCTCCTAATTTTCATTAATGTATTTGTAGTTTGTATGAAGTGTGATACTCCATGAAGATGATGGTTTTCAAAGGACTATAGAATAAAATGGAGAAATTTTCCTTGTGCCCTCCTGAACACACACTCAAACTGAAGGTTTTCTCTCCATCACAAAGAGAGAAAAAAATTTCCATGGTTACCAGCCCAGCAGGTCAGACCAAGGAAGTGAGTGTAGGGGTGTTGATTGGCCAGTTGTTACTCTTTTCTTTAAGACAATGTGCACACAGCACCTATTTTATCTACAACGTTGAAAGGCTGCTGTAGAACATTATCAGTCATTTCAGCTGCATGTTTCTGTACCTTTATCACCTCCTCCATTCATCAGCTTTGAGAGTTATCCTTTGGTTTGATAAATTATGCATCTGGTATCTTAAAATTAACCTGTGCATCAACCCACACATGCCCACAAAGGCACTGTCAATATCAGGGAACATCTAAGGCATCATGTTAATTAGCTGTGAAAGCTCTTCATTTATTGGCCCGTAAAATAGAAAGAGTGAATCTTTTTCCAAAGCCACAATATTTGGGTTTGATGACTAAGCTGACAGTTTGAGTCTTTCATTTCTCCACCTGTCTAATCCCTGTCAGGGTGGTAGGGATGCTTGATGTAATTCCAGCATCCACTGGCAGACTCTTTTCAACAAACAGCAGTTCAGTGAGGTGCTATGCTAATCCTAACTGTACTGTAGATACACACTGAAGGAATATTTATATTTGTCCCTCTGCCTCTCCTATGTCCTTATTCTGAAATTCTACTTTTATATTTTAAATATTTGGTTGTTTAACTTTAAGTGTTAGTTTTCCGCTTCAGTAATTCAATCCAGATTCTTGTCATGAGCTACAGAACTCTTAATGCCATTATTGAGTCTTTGTGATGCCACAAAGCTGCTGCTGAAGGCTGCAGTTCTTTGAGAGTCTGTTTGAGGCCAGCTGCAGAAATACCAGGAACCACATCACACGCAAGCCCAACAATCAGAAAATCAAAACTCAACATGTTTACAGCTCGGTTCAGAAGATGTCTTTGGTCTGAATATTTGATGTCTCTTTTAGCACATACTGCACAAGAATTCTTATCAAAACTCTTTATTTTTGAAGTAATCAAACTTCTGAAATTTTTCTAATGCAAGAGCATGGCAGGCTGAATGACAGATGGGCAGAGGTGAAAGGCCAATCTCTGTACCTCACTCAAACCCAGTTAAAGAAAGGTTGAGTCAAACTTCTTCAACATGGCATCAGTCAATGATAGGCTTCAAAAGTTTGTATCAGACATATAGAGGGGATTTCAGGGAGACTGTGTTCATGTACTACAGTCTTTTGTTTGCACCAATAAAGACGAGAAATAATGTGAAAGAGCTAGACTGGGTAAGCCCAAAGGTACATCTAAAATCACATTATCTCCAAAAATAAGTAAATATTTGCATACGAACAAAGCTGAGACAAGTGAAACCAAGTTTAGCAAAGAAGCTGCTGTCTTTATATAGAGAAAAGTGCAGGATTTGTGATGATTTTTAAGGTAAAAGCAGATCTGAAAGATAAGAAGGCCCAAGACCATCTAAAAAACAAGCAGAAATATACATGTGAATGGCACAATTTCAAAATGTTGAAACTTATGATGAAAGCTGCACACCATTTATGTGGGTTTTTTTCCCCCACAAGAGTTAAAAAATATGATATTCAGTAAATCATTCTTGATATCTTGTTCACATGAAGATCCTCCCATGACGTATGATTGAACAGACCACTACAGGCTCAGTCATCTGGAAAATATAGGATAAAATTGGTATTTGTGTAACGGTATCTGTGTGAAACCTCCCTGAACTCAGTGACACTCACTTCTTTCAGGAAACAAGATTTGAAGGAGCTCATTTTGAGGAAAGTGAATAACCCAGTTGAACTACAAAGTAACAGCTTTACCTTACAATGCAGTAATGGTCATTGACACCAGATTGGAGTGGCATTTGTCAAGTGGAGCATGTTTTTTTTTTTTTCATGGACCAAGGGAGTACGCACAAAACATTGTAGTGTCCATTTGCCTGCAAAAGAAGTGAGTATTTTCCCCCAGTATGAATGCAATAATTCTGTTACACATCTCATTTCAAACTCTGGCTAAGTTGTCATGTCAAAAATCTGTCTGCCTTCTGCCATGTATTTTAGTTTTCCTTAAGCACCAGAGGCTTGTTTTTTCAAAAAGTTTACGCTCCTGTCCTCTCCATTTATGTTGTAACTTTGTAGGAAACAATATTAAAAGAATAATGTGTCACAAGGTAAAGAAAACAAAGATCTTGTGTTATTTTCATGGTATCTGTGCTTTTATAGTACACTCAGAATTTAACTGCCCAATAAAACAGTTTTTTTTCACTCCCTGAGTGTAGTATATGGAGCAGAGCTGCTGCAGCGTGGTAGGCAGGGTGATGGAAGTGCATAGTTCAGAAGGTCACAGGATGCGTTTGTGGGTGCTGGGCTGGGGAAAGGCGGAGTTACACCACGCAGAGCGTCAGATAATGGCACATTAACATGAATAATGCATGCCATGTTGACAAGCCAAGTGAAACACTGAGTCTAAATATTCCATAAGGGAAGAAATTTATAGAATAGAATTGCACTTTGGGAACTAATGGGCCGTCAGGTGTCACATCCTATGATAAAGAGGCAGAGCGGTGTGTGCATGTGTCTGTTTGAATAAGCTTATATGAGCCTGAACGACCATACTGCCTCTTATTTTTCTAAATCAAACATTTTCATTCAAAACCTTTACAAGTAAGACCTGAGATTCAAGCTTCTCACCCTTTTGTAGAATCAGAGACTTCCTGAAAGATTAATATTGTTGTTCCTGTATTTTTGATGATAATTCTTGTGAGAATTTTATTTGTGGTTCTCACTGTTAGATTTCCAAGTGAGAGGGACCCTGATGGCAACAGCTGTGACTCGGTGGTACAGTCTGTCATTTCTCAATCGAAGGTCACAGGTCCTGCTATTCACAAGCTACAGTGTCCTCAAACAAGGCACTTAGCTTCAAAGTGCCTTCTTTGGCTGTGACATCAGTGTGTAAAAGAATAGTTGGCAGCCTCTGCCATCAATGTATGAGTATGGCCCGAATAGATGAATCTGACATGTAATGTAAAAGCACTTTTAGTGAGCTGAAAACTTAAGAGAGCATTACATTAAGAGTCCAGTTCATAAATTATACTTGCACAAGCTGGTCTTACTTTCACAAGACTTGTACAGTGGAAATGTAAACCTGGAATGATGGATAACTAATAATAAATGTAAATGGACTCATTTCAAGAAATCCAAAAGGTTTGTGAACAGCATTACTGAGCAAATGGTGCTCAAATAGACATCAATGTGAAGAGGGCTTTTTATTTTTTTAGATTTTTATTTTTAGATCTGACCAATTTCAGCAGTTGACATATTTTACAGGATTTCCACAACATATGAACATGTAGAGGTGGATCAATCTTAAATAACTATTTATTGATACCAGCATTTGTATTACTGCTGATTGACACACACATTATGAGATTGATAAGTAAAATTATCAGTACATTGCTGATTTTCAAAACATTTCCATGCTTCTGAAATAGTTAATCTATCAGTATGTGCAAGCAGTTTGATCAAAATGATACATTTCATACTGGAATATAGCACCTGTTGTTACCTGTATAAATTTACTGTTTTACAACAAAGTAGAAAACAAATGAAGCACATGATTATTTTCTGGTTGAAATTTTTTATATCTACTTTCATCCACGAATAGAAACATTAATACAAGTAGTTGTCATTCTTAGATAATTTTTACAAGCCGCTATTCTATTTAGAAAGTATTGGTGTTGATATTGGTATTGATATCGATACGAATATCGGTGATACTGACCCTACATTTAAATGGTATTGGATCAGTGACAGATTATGCTGTATTGCACACACTCATATGTGGAGGTTTGAAAATCTGTACCAGTGAAATATGGACTTCCAGCACGATATCCCATCTTTAAAGATATTTAACAATACACATCTGATCTTAGCAACAGAAAATGGTTTTCCAGATGGAAAGATTGTGGAAAAATTATAAGGGTTATGACTTTTCTTGTTAAGTTGAATGGTCATGAAAATAAAGCCCCTACAGCCCCTAGAACTCTTCATGGTTTTCTTTCTTTCTTTCTTTCTTTCTTTCTTTCTTTCTTTCTTTCTTTCTTTCTTTCTATCCATCAATCTATCCATCCATCCAATCAATCTATTTAATATCACCCTGCTCATGTCCCACCTTTGCATCTGAGACAGATTGACCCACTTCCCTCATCACAGACGGTGCCTGGAGGCCTGGAGGGGAGACTGCTCTCGACATCAGGCCGCTGCAGAGATGACTGGTTTAGGGGGTTCACCTCAATGGGTTCCTCCTCTCCCCATCTTCCCTCAAGTCATTAGAGTGGCCGACAGCAGTCAGAGGGAATGGATGGCTTTCATTCCAGTGCGGCACGTCTAAAAGTCTGTGCATTCAAGGTCACATCAAGCAGATCAATAAAACTACACTGATGTATTGGGAAGCAGATCCCATATGCATGTCTGGGGGTTGTACAGACACACCTGTGCAGGGTCAGACACAGTGTGTTATTTCAGTTCCACAGTCTGACACTAGATGTCAGTGGAGTGCAGCACAGGGCTCTGTAAAAGCAGGGGATTATTGCAGCAGGTTCCTTTGTTTCCTTGGTCTTTCATTGCAGAATAACAGAAAACATCATGAAATTACTACTATTATTATTATTTTTACCAACACTTTATGCATACAGATCCCTAACACTGACATGATTTATGAGAGGAAGCTAAATGTGTTCCTTTCACAAGAAACTATCAAAGGATTGCTTTCTTCAGGGAAAAAATAACAGCCTGCTTTTAACGCTGTGTTGCTCATAGAAAATGAAGTTAAGTTGTCATGTTTGTCACTTTGTTTATGTGATGCAACAGAACAACTACATGAATATTTATAAGTCCAGTAATGCTGTTATGCATTCATTACCCCTCATACATCTGCTTCAAAGATACCTTGAATGCACCAGTGGGTCCCATGAGGCTGAAGCATGTCATCAATATGAAACTCCCTTTCAGGTTGGTGTGTGTTGTCACTTTATGAATCGTCAAAAGACAAAAGGTTAGATTCATGGGTTACAAAATGGATATATTACTGTGTTTCAGTAGATTTCATGTCATTCCTAACTGGCTCATATAAATTCTATCCTGCCCCCACCTCCAACTCCACCTCCATCCCCAAAAAGTCATTAATGTATCCTCAAGTAATATTATCACATGACTACATTCCTCTTCACTATCTAATCTACTTCATCAGCCTAATGGGTCATAATTAATTGCTCCATTATTAATGGAGTGATGTCATACTGCCATGCCAGAGGATGGATTGATTTGCTATCAGGAACACCCCCTGAAAGCTTAAGGTACATGGACAGGTGTGTCAGTGCTCAGCTGTGTCTAAGCTTATCACAGTCGACCATCTATAGATCAAATTAACCCCTGGTCCATGTGACTGTGAGATTACTGATGATAACCTTGGGTCAGAAGGTTTCAACATCACTGAAGAGGATATTACAGCGCAGTTGGACATGAATATTTAACTGTCTCATTCTGGTGATGCTCTCTCCTCTGCTAGCTTGAGCCAGAGGAGATAATGATTAGTCTTGCAGACAGGGCTAACAACCTGGGATGGATTGGAGCGGACGGCCATTGAATATGCCAATGACACAGAATGGACGTTTTCAATTGTGTAAAGAAACACTGCACAGGCTGTATAAACCATGAATGAGACTCAAAGCCACTCAAGGTATGATGAGGAGACACTGATAATAGACCAACTGTAATGAAATAACACACATTTGGGTTCTGTGCCATCAACAAACAGCTTCTCTTTGTTCCCTGCTTGAAACATTCTGAAAATGGTGTTTTTTGAAAACAATGACTGTTCTTTGCATCAACAAAGACTGAAATGAAAGCTCAAAATGTTCAATTAAAGATGACATCTCATTCCTGTTTTTAATCAATGACCACAGTTCCCTGTGGTCCAAAAGAAAAGTCCTCATCACGTTTCAGTCTAAATATCATTTCTGAGTCAAGCAACTGAGAAAGCTTTTATTAAAGCAGATCGAAACGGCTTTTTTCTAAACAGTTGTATGTATCTTTCAACCCAAAGAAGCTCCTCATCCTCCATGGCTGACTTAGCTGATAGGAAGAAACCCTGAAGCCCACCTCTTTGCCTCATTCTAACTTGAACATCGCTAAGTTGAGTTCAGCATTTCCAACATGGGCCCTGTTGATGACACGCCTGTGATGTCATGAGGTGAGCAAATTCCGAGCAGACCATCAGACCGCCTGTTGTACTATTATAATGCTCTTTGGTGTAAAAATGAGTTTTAAAAAGTTCAGGCATAGGACAAAACAGTCAATTTTCACAAACTTGTGGTTACACTGAGAACAGCACTGCTGCACTGGCTGGCGGCACTGTAAAGAAAGAGCCCTTTGAAAGCCCCGAACTCTGGGGTCTGGAGTTAGCATTTTCTGGTGGAGGGTTACAAAGAGCAGAAGACTCTTCAGTTTGGCAAGCTAGCAGTCTCCCAGACCAACAGCCAGAGTGTTCTTAAAATTACTGCCTACAACCTAAGCTGCATTTGTTAGTGCTGCTGTTTGAGGTGAGAAGTGTTAAAATAAAGGCTCAAATAGGGAAGAGTCAAAGAGCTACATTACAGCGAGATATGTTTGTTTCTTTTTTGGTACGGGTGTGGTTAATGACTTAGTTAAACGTACCTGTAGAGGAAAAGGCTACAGCTGCTGGTAGATAGCCATAAAGTACAAATGCGGTCCTTCAGCAGTTGGATGCATTCTGCAGAGATACTGATGAACCAACAGCTTGGGAGACAAAGAAAGATCTGGGCATCCAAGGGTTTCTTCAGCAAGAAATGACTGCTTCCTGATTTGCATGAGCAGGGAAAACCATCAAATGACATTAGAGGAGCCTCAGCAGGGGTGGTCAAACCAAACTGATTACATCATGGCTTAAGATTCTATAAAGCTGTCAAAAAGCCTCTGATCAACAAGAGACAGAGGTTAGCCCGGCGTCATCGGGCTCAAGCAAACAAGAACTGGACAGCCAGGTCACGGAAGAAGATTTGGTGGTCAGATGAGTCCAGTTTCCTGCTTTATCTTCCTCTTGCTAAAGTGAGGGTGCGCTGAAGGCCAACCCAAACATTATTGTCAGCATGTGCCTGCTGTACAGTATGGCGGAGGCAGGTTTGGGGATGATTGAGTGCTGCTGCTGTTGATCATCTCCCTGTCTGTGATGGCACATTGAACTCTGCCAAGTACCATTCTCCCAACCCACATCTCAACAGAGAGAGAGAGAGAAAAAAAAGCATTATGTATTACTATATTTTATATTTGAGAATAAATTTTAAAAAACAGTTCCACATTTCCTTTAATGACTTTTATCACCTGTGCTGGTTCAGTACTTGGCTAATTCAAACATTTGTTAGTTTATTACATCAAGTTCTTGCCGGGCAATTTGGCTCTCAAACTTGAGAGAGACAAAACAGACCATAACAAAGACACAAATTTGCATCATAAAAACACTGTCTGGAGAGCTTCAGACAGCCGTTATGCATACATTATCCCCGCAGAATCTGTCCCAGAGAGATATATGGAGACATATTCATACTTTTACATAAACAGAAATGTGTATTTTAACCATCCTGCCAGTGCTGGCTCCGTATCATCGTCAACCATCTGCCCTTTTGTTTCAAGCAGCATCATAACATTTTCCAGAGTGTGTGTGAGTGTGTGTCTTTGTATGTCTGAGAGTGAGCAAGTGTTATCTCTGGCGTGCATACGCTGGGTTTATAACCAGTGTGTGTTCTGTCTGCCAGACGTCCATTTGGTTGGGGAGTATTGCCAAGGTTAGGTGGAGGTCAATTCTACACAGCTGAATCATTGAGCAGCACCAAGCTGAGCCACTGCCAAGTCCGGTACTGTGCAGCACAACACAATGTCATCATCTGGGCACAACAAACCAAGGATTCTGCTTATAAATGATTCAAGACTTGTGTTTTTACCTATATTCCACTTATTTACATTTACTTCTCCCTACAGTCTGAGCTCAATATGAAATCAAAAAGATATTTCCTTGTCTCTGTGAACATAGAGTTGGCTGTAAAGGCAGTTTTTTATATTTTTTTCTGTGTGGGGCCAAAGATGCGCAGTCCCCACTGAGCGTTCCTGCTTTCATGCTTGGATCTGATCAATAATGGATGGAACTCCCACAGCCTCACAGGCAGGAATTGCTTGGAAAAACTTGGGAAACCAGCTTCAATTCTGCCAGCCCTGGAGCGTCACGCTGGAGACAGGGCCGCGCTTGGCCGCCAATTAGCATCAACATTTTACAGTCACTCACTGGGTGCAAATGTTTGGAGGCATGCTCAAAGACAAATAGACGCACGTGCACACACACACACACACACTGACAGACACCTCTGGAGAGTTGCTGACCTACTCCCCTAACCACTTTATTGATCTGTGGGCCAAAGATGTGAAAGCCTATTGAGGTCATCATTAATCATTCATCATATCCAAAAAATGTCAAATGTGGCTTGGGAGCGTAAACATGAATGCTTCTGATGTTATAGACTAATAAACATGTGGGGGCTTTGAAGAAATGTTCTATGTATGTATATAAAACATACATGTAAGAGGAGAGAGGATGCAGAAAAAGAGATGGCTATCAAACAGGGTGATGAAACCATTTCAACATGAGCTGCTCAGACTCTGTCACTCACTTTTCTCAGGCTTCCCACAGAGAGCTATATGTTGCTCTAAATTATCTTCCATCTCAGTACTATCTCTGCCCTGTGCGTGGCATTTAAGCATTGTGAACAGGGTTAGCTCTAAAAGAGTCAATATCCAAAGAGTGCATGCATATATAAGCACAATACCTTGCTTATATTGTGCTTTTAGTCTACGTGTAGCTGTCCCTTGATGAATATTCAAGCACAAAACAGTAACACACGTGTATACACCATGCATTAGCTGCACTCTACTGAAACCACCATATGTGTGCTAACCCTCAGGGATGGATTGAATGTATCAGACATCTACTCTGAGACCTGCCATGGACGCAGTTTTCCAGACCTTTAATTCATCCATACTCACAGCAGATACAGTGGATATACCAAATACACTCAGAATCCTCTCTCCAATGACCTTATGTGAGGACTCCCAGTAGTTCTTGAAATGACATGATAAATTCACATTTGCCCCTTACTCTACTGGCTTCTGAAGGTTCTATAATTTGGATCCCTCCCCAAACAGCCTTGCTAACAGAGACTTCAGGGTCCAATACAGAGGTCCAATCGAATCAAAAAGTCTAGGGTGAGGATTTATAGGTCAGGCCAAGCACAGGCCAGCCTTGTGTGGGAGCCCCAGACGAACACGAAGCTGTGATCGTAAATTTGACTTTATGTGGTGGAACTGGTTTGGCTCTGAAGACTGATTTTCCTTTAAGGTATCAGACAGTTTTACCCCTTTCTTGTGCTTTGAAAGTTGATAATATTTCTACTATTATGGATTTTGAATTTTCTTGCATAGCTTGTACCAGTTCAAGAGTGTTTTGGTAATTCTGTCTTGCTAGCTCAGTTCTGGTGACAGCTTCTTACAGTGGTTCTATCTTTGTTGTTCTTTTTTTCAGGATACAGGAGAACAAGACTTAACAGACTGGTGAAGACATTCAGTTCAGTCCTGGACCCTGTGGAGGTGACAAGAGGATCATGACCAAGCTGTTGTTTCTGATGGACTGTCTAAGTAGTTGATTAATTTCTACTTCTACTTTTCTAAGCGCCGATTAGTGTCAGCTTGTTGCAGCAGCTCTGTCTTTGTCTTATTTATTTATTTATTAGTTGAAAGTTATGATAATATTATCTTGATTTATTCTTGGTGTTTTTGCACTATGCTGCTGTGACTATGAATTTCCCCATTGTAGGATGAGTAAAAGAGTCTTATCTTATCTTATCTTATCTTATCTAATCTCATCGTAATGAGACGTCAAGCAATGTAGTGTCGAATGCAGTGAGGGAGTGAAAAAGTGATGCGAACTTGACTGTACCAAAGTCTCTATCAGGACAGGAATACATTCAAGCACATTCTATATATCTCGGGATACTTTATAAATAAAGATTTCCCCTTCTGGCAAATAAATGTAAATACATTCTTCTAATTCCAGACCTGAACTCAAGTGTACATCAGACCTGACCTTCGAATTAAGTCATGATTACTGGAGACCCATTTTAGCAGAGGGGAACTGGAAAACAAACAGACTGCTCTAAACCAATGATATATAAATATATTATAGGCTCTGTCAAATCTCTTACTTGACCTAATGACACTGCAGTTAATTATCTGTCTGATCCAAACTACAGAGGAGGATGAATGAACTTCAGCTCTCTCTTCCATACAGAGACCACACTAATGTTCCTCCCACCAAGGCAGGCACTGAAAGAGTCGAGAGACAGCGCTATTAGACCAATGTAATGAGTTTACGTATGAGTAATGGCCTCACACTTACTCACACAGAGAGCTCTCTGCACATTTTTTCTAAATAACTTCTTCTGCTGGTCCCAGTGCAGAAAATACTGCAATAATTTTGCAGGTCAGGGAATTATTTTGAGGCAAGCACTCCTATATATATGTGTGATAGCCTGTGCATAGGTACAGCTTGGTGTGCTGCAGCCAGTGAGATCTTTGTCTGATCTACCACTTGTACAATATTGGCTTGAAAAGTCATAATAGCCCCAGCTGTGATGCAGTGTATGTGCTAGAACCGCATCAGTGCCTTTAAACACCTCAGCCATCATTCTGCTGCACTGGTGTTTATTTAAATGGATTTGGCCTGCTTAGGCTGTAAAGAGAGAGGCATAAAACACCAATGACTAGTGAATTACCAGCAATAAAGCTGCGAGCTGAGCCTGTTGACAGAGTTGAGCTAAGGTGGGCCAAAGTAGGCCATGCAGGACTACCAAATCCCTGAGCTTGCTTCTGACAACAGACAGAATTCTTACTAATTGTCCCTCCTTGTCATGCCTATTTACTCAAGCCTCACCACTCTCTCTCTCCTATAATGGATTCAGGGGCCTGACAAGCCATGTTTGATTGATTTCTCTCCCTGACCACTCAGTGGAAGGACCCCTGGCTGCGTGCCAGCTGTACAGTGGGCTGTCCCTGGTGTGTGTGTGTGTGTGTGTGTGTGTGTGTGTGTGTGTGTGTGTGTGTATGTGTGTGTATCACTCTGATTCTGATGCGTGAGCACAGATGGAGCCACTATAGCATAACTGCCACGCTATAACTCTACAGTAGGATACTGCGGTGTACAGCAGTCTGCCCGGAGGGTGTCATTAACATTTAGAAACAGCCTCACTATCAGTCACACTGCCTCTGCTTAGGTGTGTTTAACCTTTCTATGTGGCTGGATACAGCAGCCAGAAAAGAGGGGTTTTAACAAAGACATAGTAACACTAGAAAGGAGACATATCATGGTTTAAAGAGAAGTTTCAAAGAGAGCTTTTCAAAGGACCAAGGTATTTCTATTTTTATAGTTCTCAGAAACAAAGCAAAGTCATGCCAATTTTTATTTATTGTCTGTAAAATGTTTAAGACCAATTAAACAAAATTGTTGGACTGAGTGTAACTGTGCTATTTCAGGTCTATGTGTCAGGAATTAACGGTTCCTCTGATGGATGGACATCTGTCATGTCTAGATCAGGTTTGTAAAGTTAATAGATTTCAGCCCAGAGAAAATGACTAAAACTCAAGGCTCTAGTTCCAAACTTCTGTCTCCCCAAGTCAGATATTCTTCCTCTGCTGTACATGACTATGATGACACTTCATGTTTGCTGCGGACAAATTGTGGTTAAGTTGGGACAATGGATGGCCCTGCCACATTTCTTATTGACATCATTATGACATGACCATGTTGGTGAAAGAGGAGCAAGAGAAAGAAAGGAAGGAAAAAAGTGAGAGAAAGGGATGCTAGGAGATGGAGATGATCTCATTATCACTGAATAACTAAGTAAAGCCTGGCCTGCAAATTATGGAGTGTGACTGTCAAAGTTGTTAATGTTTGAACACGCAGATGTAGAGGAAAATCATGTATACTCATATTGAATAACCAGGGTATGTGTTAGTAAAGTATGCTTCAGATAGAAAGAGCATCACAAACTACACAACATCCTGGTAATCTAATAGAGAAGCATGTGTGTAACTGCAGGCAACAGCGTTTCACTTTCGAGAAACGTACCCATAATGAGTAGTTATGAAGTACAAGACTTTTATGTGTCTGTTGATGCAAAGTCCTCAGAAAGAAGATATTTTCTAGTCAGAAACCTGGAACAAAACAAACTAAAGCAAAACACACTGACCTAGGCCCCTTTTACAGGACATCAGTTTTAAGGGTGAAAGGCCGGTATTGCTGTGTATGGCCTCTCACACAGAAACAGCGTTTCAGCTGACCTAAAACACAAGGTTTTGAAAACGGCCTTCAGGGTGGAAAATTGTTCCACTGTTGTCATGTAGACAGCAAGCCGGAGTTTTCAGCAAACTTGTTCTCAGCGTCAAACATATACCCACCATATCTCTTGGATAAACACACATAGCTCCTGAGAAAGTCCGTAGTTCCTGCAGCGTGAAACACCTTTTGTTAGTTAAATACCAAACATCAGAGAGAGTCAGTATGTGACTCCACTGTGGCTCATCGCTGTGACAGAGTCAAATATATGTACAGATAACAGGTATGATCAAGTAATAACTGCTTTGGCTTCTTGCACAAATCACTTGAATGTTACAGAACATGTGAGATCACAATTCTCTTCACACTCATAGTATGAGAGCATGTGTGGGTCCTTAGAGTGTGTCTTTGTGTGTGGTAGTGTGACCTCAGCACTAAGACAGCTTTGTTTTTTTCATATGGAGTGAATGGGGATAATTTTCTCTTTGGTGAATGTTCATACATCTGCAAGTATGATAGTAGAGTGACATTATTTCTGTGCATACACACAAAAAGCAACAGACACACTAAAAAGGGCACACACACACACACACACAAAGCTAAAGGTAGATGCACTGAGAAACTTCAGACACAACCGGGTCAAAGACTTCTGATATATTCAGTGGCTGCCTGAGCCTCACAGTTATGAATTACTAGTATGGTAATTTTTGAGACACTATACATTTAAAAGAGTCCATTTCTATAGCTCCTGTGAGATACGGGCAGTTCAGGTCAGAATGGAATGGCCCCCATTTTCTCCTTTAAACACCCACAGAGCGAGCCATTCAAATCTATAAAGCCTCGCCTGCTTCTTTATTCAGTGCTCATTTAGTGATAGAAAGATGGGGGACTGTGAGCAGACAAGCGAGCCGTTAAGACAGTCATCTAGAGTGGGCCGCCAAATCACACACACACACTACACTAAATCCAAAGGGAGGTAGATCATTTGAAAGAATATTACTGCTGCAACTTAAAGCTGGAGCAGTGCCAGCAGCTAAGAGACTTGAAATTCACTCTTAATCTGTTACTCTCTCTCTCTCTCCCTCTCCCTCCTACTAACACATTTCTCCATTCCTTTCCAATCTCAGTCACTCTCCCACCTCATCATCTTATTTAGCCTAAGGGTAGCAGTGGTGTGTGCGAGTGTGTATGTGTGTGTGTGCGTGTTCGTGCTTGGGGGTTAGAAAGAGGCTAAGACTGGCTCATCTTTCCTACTCACACAAACTCACACTCACTCAAAGTTGCAGTAAGCATACAAGCACCACTGTACACAGAAACCCTCTGACACAGGAAGCGCCCTCCTGACACTCAGAGGGTTACAATGGCACACAAAAACACAAACTCAACAAACACACACACACACAAACACACACTGCTGGCATGGTGAGGTAGGTGAGAGCATGCTTTCCCTGTGATTAGCAGGGCAGAGGTTATGATCTAGGCGCCCAGATGTGACGCTGCATGCATTATACATTGAACAATGAATCTTTGGAGAAAATGATAATCCAAACATAGATGAAATATTCATGCTGTGTGGTTCACCTCTTTTTGCTCTTTAACCAGATAAGATCCATGCGGGGTTAAAGCAGAGGTAAATGAGACAGGGAGAGGAGGAAGAGGAGAGGTAGAGAGAGAGAGAGCAGGGAGGAAAAGGAGAAGTAATGTAGTGAAGCATGAAATCATAGCTGGCTTGTGTAATTTAGCTCTAGGATGGAGCTCACCGACTGGAATTCCATTCCCCTTAGGCCTGCTGGCAACACACACCTCTGAGTGTATACACACACACACACACACACACACACACACACACACACACAAACACACACACACACACACACACACACACACACCTCTGAGAATGCCTTGAATAACTTTTGTAAACTCAACATCATTGTATTGTAATATCTTCAGTAATGTATCGTAAAATGTTTACACAGGATATTGCCAAGCTCTTTAACATTTAAGTTGTTCTTTCAATCTGGCTTGATATGCTGATGTAACTGTTGCATCGTTGTGAAGAAACTTTGTTAATACCTTTGTGTTCCCCTGAAGAGGATTTCTGCAATTTTAGTAATCCTCTGAATTTTTATGTTCAGATGTTTTAAGGAAAAATATTTTTTGGTGCAGGTAAAATGATTGCAGTCAGTGTTGAAAAAATAATATTTGTCACAGTTTTCAGGCAACAACCATAAAGGAAGACCCAACTGAAGATTAATTTAAGAATTATTATTAACATTCATTCATTCATTCATTTTCTGCTGCTGATGTTGATCAGGATTGCAGGCGGCTTCATCACAGGACTGACACAAAGAGACAGAAAACTTCTTAAGCATATACTCCGCACACACCTACGGGCAATTTAGAGTCACCATAAAACCTGAGCACGTTTATGGACTGTGGAGGCACCTGGAGAAGTCAGAGAGAACCCACGCACACAAACTCCACACAGGAAGACCCACTTTCCCCAAGTGGGACTCAAACTAGTGACCCTCTTGCTGTAAGGCAACAACACAAACCACTGTGCAAATATAATAATGATAACAATAACAAAATTAGATTACAAAAAAAAAAATTAAAAGTACAGCTCAGCTGACTGAAAGGTGGGGGCCCTATAGCTGTTAGTGTGGAAGCTCAAAGCCTGCCCCATTTCTATCATGGCTCCCCCAATAATTGTCATCATGACTCTATATCAGAAAAAGACAGGCGACATCAGCGAGACTATATCCACTTATGATACAGTCTACGATTTATACACACAGACGCATGAGGTAACAACAAGACACTGGTGAAACTAATGAGTGAGATTGTACAGGAGGGAAACACTGGGACAGGAAGTAAAACTAAACTGGACACACAGGGAGT
The DNA here is from genome assembly GCA_008086565.1 of Thalassoma bifasciatum. Lineage (NCBI taxonomy): Eukaryota > Metazoa > Chordata > Actinopteri > Labriformes > Labridae > Thalassoma > Thalassoma bifasciatum. The sequence continues at coordinate 65,404 of RPOG01001884.1, forward strand.
AAGAAATACACAATAAAACAGAAAAGAAAGAGAGAGAAAACACAAGAGAAGGATCATAAAGACTAAGACTTAAAGGATAACCAATGAAAAGATATACAAGACAAAGACAACAGATAAACACAAGGAATGCAAACAAAAAAGTGAACGTGTGACAATATTGTTATTGAATGTTAATATTGTAATTCAAAATAAAAGAACGATACCATTGTTGAAAATAGTGAGAAACAACGGTATCCAAAATTTGGTAATAAAACTGTGATTACTATGAGTAGTAAAACTGTGTGTAAATGAACCACAGTAACAACACTGTTCATGTTTATGGACTAACATTTAGTTAAGAAAATTATAGTAACAATATTGTTAATGAAATTACAGTGATGATATCGTTAACACTTTTACAGTAAGTAGGCACCTCACTGCTTATGACTTACTGAAAAAATACACATTTTACAGTGTACACGGTCCTTTTTGGGTATATAAAAGGACTTAAAATGGGAACTTTGAAATTTTTTAAAAATCATTGTTTTGCAGAATTGCAGAATTGCAAAGTTTTCTCTGTTCTGATTTTCTTTGTAGGTAAATTTTCATTCATCATTTAATTTCAAATATTGAAAATAAACATTTTCAATTAGTCTACACATTGAATATTTGTGTAGCGTTGTATTCTGTTAAATGTTGCATGGTGGTGCTGTATCGCGTCACATCAGCCACGTTCCTGAGTTCATTTCCAGACCAGACCGGTGCTCTCCTGCCTGAAGTTTCAATATTCTGACTGTGCATGTGTGTGGTTTTTTCAGGTGCTTCCACTTCTTCCAACGGTCCAAAACCATGCTCATCAGGTTTATTAGTTACTCTAAACAACTTGTAGGAGTCAGTGAGTGCAGAAATGAATGTTTTCATCAATGAGTGAGCCCTGTGATTGTTTGGCTACGCGTTCAGGGTTTACTCCACTTTGCATCCAGTGACAGCTACAAAAGGCTCATGCCCCCTTGTGACCCTGAAAAGGAAAAGTGCTTGTTCATACTTATTAAAGTAAAAGATAAATTTTCCCTTTCTACTATGTGTGGAATGAGTGAACAAGCTCTGTGTCCTTGTGGTCACTGTGCATAAGACCAACACCCTTCATTGCCTCCTTCAGCGATTGCTGCTTCACACTAGTGTCCTTGTGTAGAGGCTGAAGTGAAAAACAAGAGATTGCTGTGTAGGTTTTACAAGACTCAGTGGATGGCCAGTAAAGTGATCTAAAGCTGATCAAGTGGAAAGCATGGGGGGGAATCTGGTTTCTGAGGGAGATGAGTTCCAGCAGAGAGGAACGGCTGGTAAACGTTCATATCAGGAAGGGTCAGGAGGCTCTTGTTTGGTTGTGTGTGCGCACATGCGTACGTGTGTGTGTGTGTGTGTGTGTGTGTGTGTGTGTGTGTGTGTTCTATCTAGTCTTATTCAAGAGGAGATTCAAGAGGGTGTGATGCAAGGGCTTGGCTACCATCCATAACATTTAACATTTAAGTGAACTGCAGAGGTCTGACATTTTGCTTCCGTGTTGATGCTGATAAGCATAACAACATACCAACAAAATATTTCTGCACACAGGTCAGGCATCAATAAAAGAATATTTATCCACATGTGCACACAAACTAACTCATACAAAAGCAGTTATAACACACACACACCATCAGTAAAACATCCTATCAGTCTTCCCCCCATCATACCAGAGCGCACCTCATCACTGACCTCACACTATAAAATTTTAACACACCTTGGTGTGCGTGAACACACTCCACAGTGTCATTACAGGAGCTCTAATAGGGTTTCTCGTGTGTGTGTGTGTGTGAGAGAGAATGTGTGTGTGTGCACACTCCTCTGGGTTTATTTGTTGTGTGCTTCCTCTGCAGATGGAGACTTTACAAGCCCAGGAGCCTTTTATTGGCCTCCTGTCACTGTCCCAGTGAGCTGTGTTAAATCTATAACCAGCTGACAACTGAGCAGAGTCTGCATGAACAATGGCACAGCAAGGGAAACACTGTTGCTATCACGGGGGGAAAGACAAGGCTTTACAAGCTACTCAGGGAACAATGCTGATGATGATCATTATTGCAAGCTGGTTAGCTGTTGTGCTGCACTGATAAATACCTGGAATGTGTTTGTGTGTCTGTTCAAACCTGAAAGAGCTTTTTTTTTCATTCTTTCAAACTACCCAGGAAGTAATGATGATAGACATCTATTGGTATTATCATACTTATATATTTCATCCTCATTGTTCGTGTCCGCGTTACTGTTCCTCTTTAAGCCCAGTGTCTAGTTTGCAATGACTCCGACACTACACAATGAGCCCAGATGCATTATTGGTCAGGGCCATGCACATTACAGAAGATAATTGCCTATGCATATTTCCTCATGTGTGCGTCCTGCTTCCCTGACTAACACAGGATTGGATTCAAGCACCAGTTGTTGAACTATTAATAGAAATTAAGTGCTGGCAGAAGCTACTGGAGAGAGACCAGAGAGGCCATAATGGAGTTTATGTGAAAGATAAATACATTTCTACAGAAGAGTGCCTTCGTTTATTGGTTGGGAAATGCACTGTGATACGATAGACGGGCAGCAAATGAGTATGGAATGGGACGATATGGCCGAGGGAGGAGCGAATGTGGGAGAAAGAGAGGCCTGCCTTCAATAGGAAATGCAGCAAATAAAGTTAAGATGTAATTTGAAAGATTATGATCAAAAACATCTATAGCTAAACTCAGATCACTAGAAAACCACAAATTTCATTCATCAAAATAAGATCCAGAGCTGCTGCTATCCAGTCCCTCTGGTTCTTCTCTCAATCCTTTACTGCACATTATTATCTGTCATCCCCAGGAGTGTCTCTCCCTCTTGGATGGCTGGTGTCAGACAGATTACACACTCATCACACATATACCAGCATGCAAACATGCAGGCGCACTGATTCACTTGAGCTAATGAAAACTCTGTCTCACCCTGAGATGTCTAATAGACCTAATAACAGGGAGTCACTGGGGGCCTTGCGCGTTTCAAGCAGATTACAGGACGCACATGGACAAGATGGACAGGTCCTTGGCAGCAACACGCCCACATTCAAATGCACACATCTCGTGCTCAACCAGAGCTTGATTGAAGGGTTGCAGACAATCTCTGTGACCACAAGGAGGCAAGGATGAGCTTTGCTAAATGACCACTGAAAACCACAAAGCTCCACTTCACAGGATGAACTCTGGGAGGATGTAGGAGCTTTGGTTTCACACATGAGTTTCCTAATGACATTTTTCCACTGAGTAACAGTTCATGTTAAGTATACTTGCTTGTCAATAAGATCCCATAGTCACATTACTCGTATTAAGTTCCATACGCAAAGCAGATAAAGTGTTCTGTAAATTCCTGCTTCTTTAAAAAGTAAAGTCTGAATGGGCCTACTGAGTGAGTATATGGGAGTTTGAGCAGTCACGAGGTCAGGGCTGCTGTTAACACTTGTTAAAGTCCTGTCTTGTTAAAGGAGGCTCGCAAAGTCACAGAGCCATGGATCTAGAAAGAGGTCATGCTCTCTGCCATCAAAAACATTTCAAATCATTGCATGGCTGTTACTATTATTATTTAATGGATGTTTCAGCTTTTTTAGAAAAAAATAAGGGTTGAAAGGGTTACAGTTGTGCTCATAAGTTGACATACCCTGGCTGGATTAATGGTCACTTAGCCATTTTTCAGAATATGAATAATGCCACAAGAACTTTTCTTTCACACATTGTTAGTGGTTAGGTGAAGCTATTTATTAAAGAAAAACTGTGTTTACTCTGTAAATCATAATGGCAACAGAAACAGTTTACATACCCTGGTGGCCTGAAAACGTGCACCTAAGTTGAAACAAATGGGTCGAATGTCTACTAAAGCTAACCATCCTCACATATGATCTATTTGCTTGTAATCAGTGTGTGTGTGTAAAAGATAGGTGAGTTTCTGAGCTCCTGACAGAGGCTTGCATCTTTCATCCTGAGCTGTACTGAAGTTTCTGGACTCTGAGTCATGGTGAAAGCAAAAGAATTGTGCTATGAGGATTTCTATTGAAACCAAACTGCTATCAGGTAGACCATAAAAAATTGATGCCACAACTGCCGGGAAAACAGTAGTGTTCTCTGAAAGAATGTGGTCTGGCTGTTTCAAGATGCACAATAAGGAGGCACTTGACAAAAAATGGGCTGCATGGTCAAGTTGCCACAAGTAAGCCATTTCTATGCAAATGCCACAAAGGACCCGCTTAAAATATGCCAAATAGCACAGAAACAAGCCTCAGAACTTCTGGAACAAAGTAATTCAGAGTGATGAGACCAAAATTGAACTTTTTGGCCACAACCATGAATGTTAAATTTGGAGAGGAGTCAACAAGGCCTGTGATGAAAGGTACACCATTCCTACTGTGAAACACAGAGGTAGATCACTGATGTTTTGGGGATGTGTGAGCTACAAAGGCTCAGGAAACATGGTCCAAACTGATGGCAGGATGAATATCAAAAAATAATGGAGGAAAATTTACACTCATCAGCTCAGAAGCTGTACATGAGGAGTACTCAGACATTTCAGCGTGACAATGATCCAAAACACAAGGCCAACACCTTGGCATTGGCTACAGCAGAATTAAGTGACAGTTCGGGAGTGGCCATCTCAGTCTTCTGAACTCAATATCAATGAGCCACTCTGGGAAGATCTCAAACCTGCAGTTCATGCAAGACAGCCCAAGAATTTACAGGACCTGGAGACTTTTTGCCAAGAAGAATGGGCAGTTTTACCATCTGAGAAAATAAAGACCCTCATCATCCACAACGACCACAAAAGACTTCAAGCTTTCATTGCTGTTAAAGGGGCCAATATATGGTATTAAAAAACTAGGGTATGCAAACCTTTGATCAGGGTCATTTTTAAGTTTCTGTTGTCATTATGAATCAAATATAGTAGACACAGATATCTGTTAATAAATGTCTTCGCCCAACTGCTAACCATGAGTGAAAGAAAAGTTTTTGTGTTATCATTCATATTCTCTGAAAAAAGGTCAAGAGAGGAAAAATTCCTCCAGGGTATGTAATCTTATGAGCACAAATGTACATGACAAGAGCAACTCAAACTATAAATACCAAGATGGAGATAATTTGATTTAGTGGAAAATGACTGCCATATGACACAAACTCATTTGCAAAAGGAGCAAAATGAATGAATAAAGAAATTAATAAAAGAGACAGGAAACAGGAACCCAGACAAAAAGGAAAATCTCTTTGACTCAAAACTTCTAAGAAATCACAAAAGAGATTCAGTATACAAACAAAAAGTCAAGGACAACTGTGAAGATTTCAAACACAAAGAACAACAGCGTGACATAAAATTGGTTTAAAGAGCCAAACTACAAAGACCCAGCAAAAACTGCAGCAACAGTTACAGATACAAAGCACCAAAAATAAAAAGGGACCACAAAAAGAGGTTACATGTGAACATGAGGGTAACAAAAAGGGAAGATGAGACACGGGTGTGAGTGGCTGCTGCTGAAAGGATCTGGAAAGCTTTTTACATAATGCTCAGGAGCCTCATATCTCATAACTCGTCCTTGTTAAAAAATAGAAGAAACTCAAGTGAGCCCAATGTTAAACGTACCACAGCGGCTTCCTTGATCAAACACAGTCTATGCTGTAGGGACTAAACTCTGATTACCATTCTGCAGACTTTGAACTCTGAGGCTGATCCCATGTCAAAAGAATGCCAGGGGAGACTTTCACGTGTCAGCTTAGACAGCAAGAGGAGAGAGAGGCTACCAGGTCTGTGCCTGAACTCTACCTGAACTCTAAATAACTTTCCCTGTAGTCATTCAAAGTCATCGAATGAATGAAAATAAAAGGGGTAATGGGGAGAGCTCAGCGGGGGACAGACAACAGACAGAATAGAGGAGAGATGAGTGACAAATAGTGACAGGTGAACAAATGTGAATGGTTTGAAAGGATGAGTGACTAGAAGAGAACAAGTGGATGACTGTGAAGAGAGTAAGAGAGAATGTATAGTCCTGAAACATCTATGCACTCTATTGTTTTTAATTCTAGAGGAAGGGTGCAGCTCAGTATTGCTAACATGAAATTACCATGTATGCTTGTTTTGTTTTTTCATCTCTTCATCCCTCTTTGTGCTCTGTGCCTTTGCTGTTAAATGTCTCATAAGTCAGAACTAAGACTGTTTAAAAGTCTTTACCTCCATTGTTCAAAAAAGCTCAGGGGGCAAATATTGGAGAGAGCACCCAGTCAGTTGCTTTATTAAATTTAATGTATTTCTTTATTGAGAAACAGGGTCTCATCTGGAGACAAAGAGACCAGGTCAAACCTAGAAGTGCAAATTTGAGCGTCAGGGAAATTCACGAAGAAGTGACTTGTTACTGATGATAAAACCAAGACATTGTGCCCCTGCTGTTTGTTCTGTTTGAAGTTCAATCCACAAAGAGAACCAAGAATCATCTGCTACCAAAGCTTGTAAAGTCCACAAACTTCTGAAGTTCTGTGCACTTTGCCTAAGATTTGCACCTACATGATATAAAACAAATTTTGTTCTACTCTTGCGCAACCCATGTGTGGGGTTAAGCCTCCAACAGCTCCAGACTGTTCCAACCCCTGATTAAGTATATTACTAACATCAGAGTGATATTAGCATACTTGCTATGCAGATACAAATATAATTTAGGTCAATCAACAATTGACTTACCTATTTTTTTTTAACTCCAGATGAATCCAAAATGGATCATTTAAACATGTGCAAAGAGCATAGGCACATGGTGATGCTATTCATTCTGCAGAGCTGCATATGGGGCATTTATCCCTTTGTGCACGGTTGGCGACTAAAATAATGTCCTTTTGTTTATTTGCACACAATTGTGTGGCATGACGCTGCTTATCCTGTTCAGGGTTTGCGGTTTGCTGGAGCCTATCCCAGCTGAGAGGTGGGGTTCACCCTGGACTGATCGCCTGTCAATCACAGGGCTGATGCACCGAGACAGGCAACCTTTCATGCTTGCACACACACACCTACGAGTAATTTTAGGATCACAAATTAACCCGATGAGCATGTATTTTGGCTGTGGGAGGAAGTACCTGGAGAGAACCCACGCATGCACGGAGAGACCATGAGAACTCCACACAGAAAGGCCCACCATGTGATCTTCTTGCTGTGAGGCAACAGCGCCAACCAGCACGCTACCAGGCACCTTGTGAGGAGTGATTCCTCTCTGATAGTGAAGGTAGTGTCAGTGTTGTTTAAGAAACATAAGGATGAGCAGTTGAGATGGGTTTCTGAAAGAGTTTGAATCACTTCGAAGAGCTACATGTTTATAATAATGACCAGGTGAGGAAAAGAGCAGATTACATTTATGTTTAAGGTGCGTGTGGCCAAATCTCAAGGCTTCATACAACATGTCTAAAAGATCAACTGAGTGTATTTAGGTTTTTAGAAAATTACCCCCAAGTATAGGACATTATCGAAAAGTAGCAAGAAGCATGAATGAGAAATTTGGAAGGATAGTTTCTCTCAAAAGGAAGCATAATTCCTACACTTGCCCCTTGGTCTGCCCCGGGGGCTGCTCCAGCACTGGGACACCTCCAAAGGAAGGCGTCCTCATCAAACAACTCAACTGACTCCTTTTGAGTCATAGGAGCAGTTCAGACTTCAGACTACAGACAGTCAGTTTGACATCAAGAAACTGTATCAAGAAAAATATAAGATGAAGTGCCTGATGTAAACCAAGGTTTTGCAGAAGAGTTGTCATTTCACAGATTGGGAAAGGAGTCAGACTCTATCACTGATGGTGCTGGGAAAGTTAAGACCTGATACCAATATTGCAAAGAGTTCAGTTAAAATCATGTCAAGTATGAAATTGCATGCTTTTGCCAAAGATTAGACTAGAATCGCTGAAGACACAAGCTTTTAGTGACCTTTTTTTTTTTTAACTTTCACTGACATTCAGGTCATTTTTCTAGTTTTCAAACAGAAGCCAAACTTAAAAATAGCTGCATCACAGCTATCCATGGAAGTCATCATCATCAGCTCACTGGAGTTGTTAGTATCAGTTACAAAATGAGGTGCATAAAAAAGGTTCCTTTGTTTTTGTGAGCATTATTGTACAAATACATTTAAGTCTTTGGATGTCAAGTTAACAACAATTTATTGAAGCAAATTCAACCAACAGTAGTTGTCACTGAGTCTCCAGCTGGACACAGAACACTGCTTTGGGACATGTGACTTTCTTTTGGCTGTATTTGTGCAGACGCAAATTAAACTTGAGAAAAATCTTTACAGTTATAAACCATTGGCGTGAAATGTGTCTGGCAGTGGAGAGAGGGAGATATTTGTGTCCTTTGTGTCGTATCAGTGGCTGATCCAAAATCTGCATTGAAACAGAATCTGAATAAGAAGCGTTATTGCTGAATGTTCATGTTTGGTTGGCTCTACCCACAAAGAAAACTAATGATTGAGAAAAGAATTTCAAAGCACATGTACTATTTCACAAAAACTGAAAAAACTGACAATGAATGAGCACAGAAACCTCAGTAAACATCTGAATCAGTTCTTACTATGCAGAGATTATTTTAAGAGTACAGGGGCTTTTGGTGTCATTGGACACTGCATCGGGCTGCCCTGACTGAGATATTCAGCCACTGACAATGTTACATGAAGAAAAGTCTCAAGTCAAGGCCAAATTTCGATCATATTCTGTCAATATCTCAATATATACATTGCAAATTCAACCATCTGTTGACTCTGACTTCCCTCTGTCAGAGACTTTTCTTCCTCGTCTGCCCTTTATCTCTCTTCTCCCTACAACACCCCCAAACACCCACTCATGCGCTTACAGCACTATCCCACCCACGCTGTGCCCCCCCATCCTGTTAGTAAGCTTGGCCATGCTTCCTCGCCCACTGCCCACACATTTCTCGGCTCCTCTTTATTTTGGACACTCATACATTTATGGAGTGATTTGGTGCAGTTCTCCCTCCAAGGCATCCGGGATTACAGCACATAGTGGACTATGGCAGCAGAGCAGGGTTTGAGGAGGGTGGTGGAAAGAAATTTGACTGAGAGATGAGAGGACAGACTGAACTAATGGTGGACTTGCTTCTGAAAATGAAAGAAAATAGTTTGACGGGAGATTGTTTCTGGACATGTGTGGGTGTCAAGTATAAAACTCCTAGTATATGTATATATATTTGTGTGTGTGTGTATGTCAGGAAAGCTCATTTCAGTTGTCACTAGTAATTTACAGCGCTCACTCAAAGCACCTTATTTTTCTCTGCGAAAACTCTTTCCACATCACCTGCGAGCCAGCGGTCGGTCACTGTGCACGAGTTGTTGAAAGAGACAGTGTGTGTGTTTTTCTCCAATTAGCACCTAAACATACAGGAGAGTGTGGAAGCCAGACAGCAAATAAATCAGACAAGGCTGTAAGATAGTAACACATTACCAGAGGATATCAGCTGCACAGCAGCTTACACACGCTTGATAAATTGACAGTACAGTGGTAAGCTGCGTGCAGCTGGCTCTTTCCTATTTTCAAAGCATTGGCTTGCAGGGACAATTTTTATGTTTGCAGTGCAGCTTCCTTTGTCCAAACTACAAAGATACAATAAGCACTGAGAAATGCACGAGAAAAGCTTTTATTTATTTTTTTCCCACATTCATTTGCTAATACATGCTCACTGCATTTCTATATGTTTCCCTGCAATTACCAGCATTACTCAAAGTCAGAGCCTCCCCTGGTACATTTTTCATCTTTCACTTTCCTTACTCTCAGCCATTAATTTGAATATCCCAGCCAAGCAACTCTGTGCAAACCCAACAGTAGCAAAAGAGAATTGCCCACTCCATGATGGTAGTTTTCCCTCTCCTCTGTGTCTGCGTGTCTACCTCCCTCTCCACAGCAATGAGACACTCAGGCACGAAGGACACCGATCCCAACAGTATGGTAAAGTCTGGCACTGGTGCTCCTGCCTCCGGGGAGTCTGGGAGAACGAGTCCCAGTGGAGGTTTGTAAATGGTAGAGGGAGTGTTTGCCCCAGACTAGCTTCTCTGGCACTAATGGATATGTCTGCGTTATTGATAGTAGGACGGCAGAAAAGAAGAAGAAAAAATAAAAGGTCGTTGCCTTTTTTGCATTTATAATACGGTGGCCAGATGGGGTGGCATCTTATTGCCCTTGTAGATCTGAGTTTTGTCTTGGATCCAACAGTTATAGCTTTGACAAGCTGTTAATATTTTTAAGTTTTCTTGTTAAAAATAAACCCATTAATTTTTTTTAAATGTGTGAATAACTTTGGTCCTGGTATAAAGACAAATCCTTTTTTTTGCCCTGCATAGAAATCTCAAAGCCTTTGTTTCTTTTTTTTTTGACAAGAAACCAAACATTTGTACAGGAAAGACCATAGGCCTATGAACTGATGTTAAGTTCTTTGTGAGTCAGTGATACAGTTTTTCCTCATTTGTCAGATAACTTGTGTTCTGTAATTACTTGAACCTGGCGCTTATGTTTAATAGTGCTGCTCTTGGTGGCAGTTTTGCTCTGTTCTGGGAGTTACCTACCCTTCCACATGCCCATGAAGAAGCGCATACCCCCCTCCTTTATGTGCATACATGAAAAAAACCAAGGTAGAGAGAGTAGCAGCAAAGACCCCCTGGTACACAACTGAACAGAGCGAGTCTCAGTGACAATGTACAATTGTGCCCAAAATCATAATGACAACAGAAACTTCAAAAATGACCCTCTTAAGAAGTTTACACAACTCTGGTGTTTTTGGCCTGATAAATGCACAAAAGTTAATACAAATGTGTTTGAATGTGTACTAAAGATAACCATCCTCACCTGCGATCTGTTTGTTTGTAATCAGTGTGTATGTATAAAAAAATGAACAGGGTCATTTTTGAAGTTTCTGTTTTCATTATGATTTAAAAAGAGTAAACACAGTTGTTTGTTAATAAATGTCTTCACCCAACCTCTAACCATGCGTGACAGAAAGGTTTTTGTGTTATCATTCACATTTTCTGAGAAAAGGCAAAAAAATTATAAAATTCTGCAGGAGGGGGTGTTAACTTTAAACCACAACTGTAAATGAAACTGGTAAAATCAGACTGCAAAAAAGAGAGTAGTTTACAAAGAACACACAGTTTCATACATAATCATCTGAGCTGTCGCCTGATAGGGGCTGGACTGTTGACGCGCTTATTCCTTTAGCTCCACTGTAATAACAGGCAAGATAGAAAAAAATCACTGAAAGATGTGCAAAGAGATCAACATGTAAGTCAGAGTTTACCCAAGAACCTTTAGCAACCAACAGCCTTTAGCTGTGTCTGTCTGACATCATATTATGAGTTACACCTGAGAAGGCAAGAAACTGTTGCTGTCAATATCCTCCTGTGCACATCTCTCCCTCTCTCTCTCCTTCTCTCTCTTTCGCTCTCTTCTTAGAACCTGAAGACTTGGGGATACAGTTGCTCTTCACTGACACAATACATATTCACATGGCCCTCCTCAGCGGCAGCTATCAATCGCTGCTGGCAAGGTTAGCTCTGTTTATGAAACCATCAATTACACATATTTAATTTAGTAAGAGAAGATATGCCGCCACACTGACTGAATCCAGACCGAGTGTCCCCCTGAGCACTCGGATAAATAGAGCAAGAGAAGAAGAGAAGGAGGTGAGAGAGAGAGAGAGGGAGAGACTTCATTAATTCTGTCCATCTAATTGGAGCCCTGTCGAGCCCTAAAGCTAAAACGAAGTCCGAAATGAGCTCTAATGAGAAAACAGACAGAACAGGAAAAAGTTAGCAGCACTCGTATCTGGTGAACAACCTTGGGCAAAATCAAGACTTCATAGGATACAGACCCTTGGGATGCCCTTAACTCCCCCAGCTGGACACTGATAAAAATTGGATGATATTCATTCTAAATAATGAGATTACAGGCCTACTTCAACTTTCTCATCTCATAAACTGATGCCAGACTTTACTGTGAAGGGCTCGGAAGTTCATCATCTATATTACAGTTTTAATTTAAAGTCTAGTTTCAAAAAGTAACTGTTGGGGGATATTTCTTATGAAGTATAAGAAATTTGCCCACTTAGTATGGACACTTAACTTTGTTGTGTCCCCATTCCACTGGTTGTATCTTATTTTCTTTTTTGTGTGTGTGTGTTCTCTTTTATTGTTTTTTTCCCCACTTTCTGTTTTTGATTTTTGTATTTTCTTTATTTTCCTTTTTTCCTATTGTACCTCATTTGTTGTAAGTTTTTTTTTTCCTTTTTGTTGTTTTGTATTTTGATTTTTTTGTTTGTTTGTTATTGATTTAATTTGATTTTTTTATGTTGATTTTTTTTATTCATGTTTTTTCTAATTGTTTTTTGTGTGATTTCTCCTCTTTGTTTATTTTTTTTATTTTTTATTTTTTATTTTTTTGTATTTTTGCGATTCAAGGCCTCCGTGGAAAAAACTTTATTGCAATAACCACGATCATAAAATGTTCATAACATGCTTTTCCTTCTAACACTTTGACCACCTGGTTAAGAGGAGTTAAAGAGCTCTGCTACTCATTAAGGGTGAAAAACAAAAAATCTATCCCGTAAAAATCATAGGATCAATAAGAAACATGTTTCTGTTAACAAGGTGAACTTTTGCAAAAGCTGTAATAAAAACAAGGGAATAGTAAAACAGGAAAGAGCCTTTCAGCGGATATGAAAATGTGACATAAAGGTGAGAAAGTGAATTGGAGTAAATCTGCATTTCTGGATGGGTGGGGTACCTCCAGAAGTTCAGCAGAACATCAGGCAGAAGCAGGTTGTGTAAATTGTACACAAAGGGTTTTCCATCCTTTTTTGAGTTATGACAGCTGGAGTAAGGCTTCACCCCGCTGATTGTCAGCAAGTTATCAATGAACAGGAGACCATCCTCATCCTCAACCCACCGAATCAGAGCTCGTCTACTGGACACGATTAGACCCATCAATTTTTGCTAAGTGCTGCCTCATCTCTATCTCAGACTTCATTCACAGAGCACACAATGTCCCAAGCTTTGCATCGCTTTCCCAGGAAGAGACACACTGTTCATCAGCATTCCTACAGCAATCCAATTAGTTTTGATTTCAATTCAATTACTGGCTAGTTAGGGGAGAAGAGAGGAGATCCATTGAATGAACTTTACTGGAAAATTCCATTACTACTGAGAAAGTCATTCAAGTCCATAATCTGGATAGAAATAGGGTAGCTGAAGAGAATGAAGTTCATACAGTCTACAGTCTGCTATCTGACGCAGTGGAGCTGTTAGTCAAACAGAGAAATCATTAAGGCTGAGGATCGGCAGAAAACTGCACAGTCTCAGACAGGAAGACATCTGCTGCATGTGAGACCACAAACACAAACTGTCAACAACTATCTACTGCTTCAACCTCACTCTCACTTTGTGTGTGTGTGTGTGTGTGTGTGTGTGTGTGTGTGTGCTGTAAGTGTGTGAGCGTGTGTAACCCTGTGACTGTCTGAACGCTAGATAAGAAGTAACACGTCTCGGTGGCATCGGGTATAACCATAATTTACAACCTCTTGAAGATAAGAAGCTGTCATCATTCTACGCTCACTGAAAAAAAGTACATTGTAAAGGAAACATACTGTGTGGGGAAACCATTGTTAGAGCACAGTTAAACTATGTTTTTATGAGTGTGTAGCTCCCCCGAGTTTCCATTAAACATTTCCAGAATTAATCTTTTATCCAGGTCATAATTAAACAAGTTGTAAACTGTAAGGGGTTGGTTTTCTTTTAGGGTTTTGTGTGAGTATGTGGGTGTGTGTATTTGTTTTGTCCTCTCTTTTATGCCCTATATCTCCTACCTTGTCTTGACCAACTCGTTAGTGTAAATAAGAATTTGTTTATCATGACTGCCCTCATTGTATAAGATCAGATGGGAAAAAAGTGTATTCTTTTGTGGTTTTTGTGTGGTCTGATTATTTGTTTTTGATGTGTTTTCTTTTGTTGTTAGTTTTGATTTTGTTGTGCCTTGTGGTTTGTTGTTGTTAATGTGTTTTCTTTTTTCATTGTGGTTTCTGATTTTGTTGTTGTTGTGTTTTGTGATTGGCCACTTTCATGATGCAGTTAGTTAACTGGGCAAATGTGTAGTTGTGCATGCACCTAAGGCTACAGCTAAATGGGTTGTTCTATAACGGTAAGTTAAGACTAACAGTCCCATTTGTGCAATGACTAGATGTGCACAGGGGCCATGATGATGAATCTCAGCTTGAAATTCAAAAGTGATAAGAATGTTTTTATCAAGTTTTACAGAAATATGTAATGGAAATTTGAACTCCAACACATTGGTGTTGTTGTTTTTCACTGTGGTCTGGTAGGTAATAAATGAGTGTTGGGGAAGTTTTCAGACAGTTAGTGTCACAGACAATGGTTGAAAATGGACTAAAACAATAGACTGCTCATGGCACAGCTTACAGAGCAAAGACAATTTTTCTAATTGTTTTTGTGCAGCACTCGGGATTATAAGCAGAGACTTTATGGAAAACAGTATCTCTTTATTCCTCCAGAATATGATCTTATTTAACCTCCATCATGGACACATCAACTCTCTATTCATTGTTTTATATCCATCCAGCAGTCGTTCGGATCGTCATGAATCACTTCCTACATAACTGCGCTCTGTTCACAGCCACATTTAAGCACAGGTGCACACATATAAACATACACACCAAAACCTGGATGCGCTTCACTGCCTGCAAATAGACTATCAGTGTGGATCTGACCAGTGTGTCTGCAGCTCTGACACCTCTGCACTCAGTCTATTGATTTTGTTGTCTCATCCTAATGAGGCTTGTGTCGACCACCGCTGCTCTACGGGTAAAACTGAGGTTACCTGGGCGACTTCAAGGACTGAAAAAAGGAGATACAGAAACCTCCTACCTTGTATAGATCAGCAGGAGTTTCCTGAGTTTTAAAGGAGCTCAGTAGTGATAATAAATGGCATCATACTAGTTTAAGCTATCTAATGTAAGGCTTTGAAAAAGACAAGTGCTCTCTAACGTGATTTAAGTTTCCTTAGCAGGTGACTTACGACCCTGCAGACTCTTGCCTTTAACACCTGCTTTCTTGTGTCAGGAGTGGGCTCTCAGACTGCGTGTCTGCATGTGTGCCCACAATTATGAGTGTGTATGTTGTCAAGGTGTTGACTGAAGTGATGATGGGAATGTTAGGAGGCAGTGAGCAGCCATTATTTACTTACACCTTTAGGAGTGCAGACTGGAGATGAAACACCTCCACGCTTCAAAGCAATCCATCCAATCACCCACTCAGCCGTTATGGAGGTCACCCACTGCTTTAAGTCATCTCTGCAACTGCAAATGGTGTTTTGATAGTGCTTCTCCTCCCTGTGATGATGCATTTAAAAATGTTTGCCACTGCCATGATGGTACCTGTTATCCTCTTTGATCCATCACACACTTAGTTTTGTACGTCAGATATCTCAGTCACTTTAGGTCCAGAGCCTGCAGGAATTGATATTCATGCTTCTTTACACAAATGCCCTTCACAATAAAGTCAATATCCTGATTTCTACTTCCTTTAAAATGAGAAGAAAATACCTTTGTTGGTAAAAACTATCAAGACAGTACTTGCCTTCAAAGGGGCACTTTGGTTAAACTTCCAAAACCCTAATAAGCCTCTGATTGTTTCTGTAATCAGATTTTTGTTAAAGATGATGAGCCATTTATGAGTTCATTGTAAGTGAAATGAACTTTTCTGGATGTTAGTAAGCAAACTTCCCACCCACATGCTTTGCTGTTACAACAATGAAATTTATTTTTAACTATTCTATTCAACACTTCAGCTGCATTGAATAAAATTCCCAGTGAATTCCCAAATAGCTTTGCATGTTTTCTGTGGCAATAACATTTGTTTCAGTAAATAAGTGAGAAATTGGTTGATGTATTTAGGTATCTATGGATATAGATTAATAAAAATGAGTAAAAATTGCACATCGGGTGATGTCAATGTATTGTTTTATTGTATGTTATTGATTGAAGTAGGCCACCCAGTGATGGGTTGTTAAGTTGTTGGAGCCTTGCGCTTACTGTCGTTATGCTGAAGTCAGCCATGAACTGGCACTTCCTGTTTGGAAAACATTTACCAGTTGGTGTTTTCACTATTAGAGTTCTAAGTGTTGCTCACAGAGAGTGATTATGACTTTTTTTTTTGCGATAGAAGTTAAAATTCCATTTTAAGATCAAAATGATATGAATCTATGCTAATTGCTAGCATATAATGCAATTTCCTATGCATGTTAGCATCAAGCTTGCTAGTTCACTGTGAAGTGTCTGGATTGCAGGACAACTTATTCAGAACCAGTTGTAGCTCATATTTGAAATACGTGTTTCTCTGAACAGTCATTGACCTGAAGAACCAACCAGTAAAAACCTTTCCTCAAGTAATCGCTACAAAAAAGATATCAACAGGCGGTCAAAGAATATAAATGCATGCATGCACAAATGCTTGTGCGCACACAAAATGCAAATAACTCATCAGGCTTTGTGAGCCATGCCCTGACCTCTGGTTTCTGGTCAGAGTGGTGTTGTTCATCAGCGTATGACAGCATAGCTCATCCTCTGTGTTCTTCTTGTAAATTTTGCTCTTTTTCCTTGAGCTTAGAAAAGTCTTGCGTTGTTTCCCAAAAGAAGGCGGAGAAGCAGTAAGGAACACTGTCTGTCTGTGTATGTGTGTGTGGGACGGCTTCATCACTGTCTGCATGACTGCTGGGATTGTGCATGCGTTTTTGTTTTTGAGTGTGTGTGCTTTGTGATTCTGTGTATATGCTCAAAAAAGAGCTGAGCACAAGGGGCCTTTAGTTACTGATGAAAACATAGAGAGATGTTACAGGGCAAACAAGATTAACTGGTCTAATGGACACACTTATTTTCATCATTCTGCGTGGCTGCTACAGCCTGAGGAGCATCAGCTCACTGCTGCTTTATAACCCTGTCGCCATGACTTAATGAAAAAATACTCCTCTATCCATCCACTTCTAATTTATCTGAAATCCCCTATTTATTCTGTCTTTTTCTTGCTTTTTATTCTCCTTCTTTTTCACTACTTAATCATTTAAAGCATAAGAAAAGCTCTCCATTTGTGATAGTGTGGTTTGCTGGGACCATGAAATAAAATAGAATTATTTCATTATTGCAGCAGGCTTCATGGGTTTGTGCAATTCAGCTTTATGAGAATAAATAAATCAGAGATATTGAGGGAGGAGCCACTTATTTCCCCCCTCCCCCTCTTTAATCTAGCCCTCCTCATTAACACGCACATAAATATGTTAATGAGATGAGACAGCATGGAAATATACAAGCCCATTACACAATTAACATGACGGCTTGATTAAGTGTTATATACATTTATAATACAACCGTGCAGGCTTGTATATGCTTGGTTATTAAAACTCCTTTATTATGAGAGTAATTCTCTTCACTACGTCCTCAACAATTTACAACTCACATCTTTTTCAAATCTTTCAATTCTAGATGTTTTTTTCCCCATCAAGTCTTCAAAAACTCAGCTCTCACATTTAAACCTAAAACCCTGAACAAACTCATAAATCTATGCTTCTGTATGTGATGCAATCTTATTGAGATCGACAACATAACCATAAAATGTTGCATCCAATCCCATTCTCCTCCTGATTACCTAAGAGCCAGATACCATCCATATCTACTCTCTAATTGCAATCTAGATGATGATCAAGCAAGATGAGGAAAAGTGACTATGAGGGGTAACGTCAGTTTGACATGATTACAGCACTGGCCTCAAGGGACTCATATCTCCATTTAGATTAAACCACACTCGTCAAATGGAAAGCACCCATCTTTAATACAGTCATATATCAGCCATAGCTCAAAAACCAGTGGTTCCATGGAGTGTATGAACAGCCTGTGAAGGGATTAATTAAATGAAAAAATATAATGAGGCATAAACCAAAACAGTATTGATGAGAGATAGAACACAAAATGACTCCCTGCAAATACGTTAACGCTGGAAATAAATCAATGCCTGGCTCAAAATTAAAAAAAAGGAAAAAAAAAAAAAGGAGAAACATTTAACTACAGCTGGGTAAGGGAAATCAATGGTCTTCATCACTCTTTGCGTGTCATATTAAAGATATAAGACTGATATTTGCTCACACCGCTCTGTTGTACAGGTCAGGGACAAAGAGCTCGGTCAAAGAAATTCAGTCCTAAGTGACAGATCACTTAAAACCCACAAATCCAGCCGTCACAGTAGCTGTCAGCATATCTTACAAATCAAGCTAGAATGAAAGGCAGCAAAGCTTCATCATCTTGCATTGGTTTGCTTTGCTCAATGTAAAATGATAAAGCATTGTGGCCTTTGCTTGTATTCGTCATCTTGCATCCTAATAATCACCTCCACCCTCATTACCTTCATCCTGCACGTTAATCATCCCGTGGTGGTAAAAGATGATTAATCTGTGTTGTAACCAAAATATTACTAAATATTATTAGGTCTAATTGGACAGTTTGACTCTTTGAGTTTCATTTAAAAAGTGAATATGCCAATAGCTTGCAACATGATAACAGCCAGCCACACACCAGGAGACTTTTAGATCTTAACATTAGATTCTTAGCTTTATGAATGTGTGATACCATATGAATGAATATAGTGCTGCTTATCCACTAATTTTACGCTTGGGATAACACTTTTATAGACATGAGATTTCACAGATACCCAGGTGACCAAAGTAACTTCATAGAATAATCTTCCAGCCACCCTTAGGCATGTTCTATAGACACCAGCTGACGCAGTTTAACAGTGAGAAAAGAGATCTGTGTTTTCTCAGCTGAAAATGATTTCTGTGATTAAGTGAATAGCAAATGGTGGAAACAGAAGCTGGACTGTCAGACAGAAAGAAGACAGAGGAGTAGAAGAAAGCTAAACAGGAGAGTGATTGAGCACAGGCTAAAGGCCAAAACACAGATAAAGCTATATGTGATAATGTACATTCCAACCCACATACATTGCCTCATTGTGTTGTATCTGGTAAAAAGTTATCACCAACAAAGAAAAGTGAAACAAGAAACGAGTTCTGATCTACTTTCACTTTCAAAACAAAGAAATCATGAAAGTTTTCACAAGTCCTCCAGCCGAAGGGAGTTACTGCCACTTATATGATGTAAAATGGTTGTAATGACATTGCATACTCGAGGGATATTATGACAATAATCTTGATGTCCCCAATGACCCAAATCAGGTGAAAAGATTCTTCACACATGAAAACCTAGCATTGTTGTTGTATGTTCATGTTTAAAACATAGGAAGTTTGATTCCCCCTCTTTAAAGTTTACAGATTCTCATAGCCACAGATGGATTCTATCGGCACAGAGGTAGATACCACAGATATGTTGTCGATGTAAAATATCTCTATTAGTGAACAATTTCAGGAACTACCTTTGGTCAACTCAGTCAGTTTTCAGCTCTCATGCGATTAATCTATTTAGTGAGAGAGCAGTGTTTTCTCAAACACATCTCTAAAATATCTAATTGAGGACTGAGACTGGCAACAGAACACTTTAAGAAACACAATCTGGTGACTGATACACAGCAAGACAGCGTTCGTCTTCTCAGGGGGCAATTTCATGAAAGAAAGAGCAGAAAACATTCTTTCACATGCAACACATTAGCAGAGCATGAACAGAGGACAACTGTGGCCTGCATGATAAATTCTTACAACCAGAAAACAATGCAGTGTACTGTGCTCTAAATGGACAATCTGCACCATCTAAATGGGAGGAGATGTTATATGTTCACATGATAATAAAGCCTGGAGTTAGCCTGTAGCAGAGTTTTTGTTCAAAAGAGTTGCATGAGAAAGAGATGAACCCAAGACAAGTCTTTAAAAGAAGCAGCAGTGAGTCCCAGTGAAGTTCCTCATAGTTTGAGTAAATATCAACAAAATACAAAATGCACAGTGCCCCTTAAATCCACCTGTACCTCTTGAACACACCCTTTCCTACACACCACAACATGCCCTGTCCTGCTCCTAACAGTTACTTATGTGTAGTTTTTATGTGTACTTGTTGTCAGAAGTGTGATACATGTGTTTGTGTCTGTTGTAACTGTAATGCTGCCTGTCTTGGTGAGGACACCTCTTGGGGAAGAGATTCTTTTTTCTTTTAATCCAAAACAGGCTACTTCCTGGTCAAAGAAGGTCAAAAAAACAAACAAACAAACAGAAAAATCAACAGTTTGTCCATGTCCATTTGTGTTGGATTTTTTTAAGGATAAGCTTTCTCAGACAATATGATTTGAAAATGTTTGGACCAAGTCAAACACAAATAACGTCGTTTGCTTCAAGGGACTGTGAAGACTTTCTAAAGGGTCTTGAAAAAGTCTAATATCTTGATGTATACCTGATCGTAATATTATAATCGCTGAAAAAGTTATTTCTAAATGCTAAGTCGTAGCTTTCAATCGAGAAAGGACGGGTCAGACTGGACCAGATTGAGCTACAACAAATCTTAACCTCTATGACAACACCACGCCAGCTGATGAAGTTTAGCAGTGAGAAGAGAGATTTGTGTTTTTTTTTCTCTGCTGAAAACAATTTCTTTGATTTATTAGTGATAAAAGTGAAGACAGAAGCAGGGCTGTCTGATTGTAAAGGGCCAGAAGAGCAGAAGAAAGCTTAACAGGAGAGGGATAGAGCACAGGCTAAAAGCCAAGACACAAGTTTAGGGATAAAATGTGGGCTAAAGGCTAAAACACAGGCAAAGCTGTTTTGAAAATGTTACTTTTAATCCATATGCAGCAGTTATACTGCAGTGATCTGTTAAAACTTGAGTCTATCAATAAAATGAAGAGCCAGGTTACATTTGCTCTGCTTGATAATTGAGCACTGGCTGGATTCACACGTAACATGTATGTCTTAGAGCACCCGACTGTGAGTAGTGCTAAATGTTGTCGATCAACTGAACTGCGGTACAAGCCCACAAAGTTTGAGTTTCAATCATCAGGGCTGCGTAACTGTTGATAAGTATCTAACCTTGTCATGTTGTATCCTGTAAAACGTTATCTTGAACAAAGAGAAGAAGAGTTTACCTTAACTTTCACTTTCCAAACAAATACATAACCAAATTTTGAGCGAGTCCTCTGTCCAAAGGGAGCCTCTTTAAGTAAATAAGGTGAAGAAAAGAAAAAGAGGGGTAGATGTGAGTTCTTGACTGGTGTTATTTATGACACAAATAAAGCAGCACAAGTGTGACTTACTCCAGGATTGGCTTTTTTTGCACTGCTGTTTTTTTGTCTCTTAAAAAAAATGTTATGTTTGAGAAGGTGTTAGACGATCAATATAGTGATGAGGGCTGTTGTTTTGGTGTCTGATATACTACACGCACACTAACACAAGAGTAATGACTACTATCCACAGGCACTGTAACAGTCATGAATTCTACTTTATTGGCTGCACTTTGTCAGATTTATGACTCCCCCGCTTCTCATATGTATTCTGCTGCTGACAAGATTTTACACATGCATGAGCACACAGGCATAGGCACACACCAATAGGTGAAAAACAATGATCACAGTACATCCTATAAACTCTCCATCCATGGTCTGAGGCCTGCCAGCCCAGAGGAGGAAAACATAGGAAAGCTTTTAAAAATAACAGAACAAGACATTTTCGAATCAATACTTGTTTCTCTTTTTTTCCCCATCTTGAATGGTGCTTGATGACCCATGCCATTAGTACAGACAAGAAGGCACGTCAGCAGCGTGTTCAATATGCTGAGAGGCATGAACAATACTGGGCCTGATTGTAAGAGCCTGTATGCTCCTGGAGGGGGGTTAATAAAGGGGATTGTTCTGTGTTGTGTTTTTCCTTTTACTCATTTATGTTATGCTAGGTGGAGGTCAGACAAAGCGTTCCCCTAGACGTGCAGCAGAGTGTGTGTTTTCAGCAGGATAGAGCTCAGCGGCCTTGACCAGAGAACAGACTGAAAACACACTTCTTCACTGACTAAATCAATCTTTAATCGACCTTGCTGCTGCTTTTGAACAAGAAATGAAAAAAACACGGATGATATGTCATATACTGTATGTGCACTGTGAGTTTCGCATTGTGTCTACGCTTTATCAAATAACAGCACAAATGCATTATATCAATGCTAGAAATGATGGAACATGCTCGACTCCATGTGAAAGAAACAGGGGCGAATTTACTAAGAATGGATTGAGATTGTGCTTTCTGCAAGGTCAAAGTCATAAAGCAAATTGTTCTGATGTAGATGCTCAAGTTCTGCAACTCTTTCCGGTTTGTGTATAGATGATGCTTGTTTGGCTCATTCGCACATGTTTTTTTGGATGCAAAAAGTTGTGCAATCCTTTGGTGAATCAGGCACAAGGCTGCAAAAAAGCAATCCAACAGTAACACACACACACACCAGCACACATGCACTAGTTCACTTATTGTTGTACTCTCGCTCTTGAACACCTGGTTATGGGCTGTAAATACTCAACAGGTCTTCAAGTGAGCCTCAAGCTCCTTGATTGCACAAAACAGCTCAACTCCAGCTTGAATATCTGACCGTTCTGAGGCACCAGTTCATTTATTTTGCCTGCTTGGTTGAGAAAGTTGGCTAATGACGTGACAGAGCAGCTCCATGCAAATAGCCAACATCTGTCACAGCACTAGCTCCACTCCATACATTTATTTGCTGATCCTACTTAATATTTCTGCATATTACTGGCTGTTTGTTAGAGGCGGACAGTGATGCATGTTCCTGCATGACGCTGTACAAAAGAAAGCAATCTCCTGCAACCCTCACATCCAGTGCTCCTTCTAAATGCATATTTTGTGCTGGCTTTGCAGACCGCTGAAGGTCAGAGGAAAGTACAGCCCCTTTGTTGTGGAAATAGGAGAAACACATTTGGCGGAGTTAATGTGTGCTGCATTTATCACCGCCATATTAAGGAAGGCGAGATAATATATCTCATGCAATGTGGAGGGAATACATTAGCTGCAGGTGTTGTGATGGCTGAATCTGAGTGTTATCTGAGGGGCTGATTCAGGTTTATCTTGTACCACGGTGACATTCAGATTATGAATATCCAAGGTGCCCCCTGACTTAGTTTAAACTCAACATGTAAATGCAAATGTTTATATACTGACACTAAACTTCAATAACTTAGATGCCTCTTTCTTATCTTTAAAATAGAAGTCGGTCAGGACTTAAATCCTCCTGAGAAACCTATTTGGCATTTAGCTGTCAGTGCCTCATCACCTTACTTCACCGTCTACTCCTGGTTTTTCTCCTGCACATTAAGGTGGGGTCAAACGTTGACATGGCTGCCCCCCACCCCCACCTCCCGTCTCTGATCTGGAGTCAGCCTTCAGAAATTATCCCTCACCAACACAGGGCTGTCTCAGGTGCCCCCAGTGCTGACTGGCAGGCATTAGAAGTGAAGAACTGCTTTAGCCCAACATTCAGTCAGCCTGCTTGCTCGCTGACACATCCAGACAGATACATCAGTGAGGGCCAATGACAGCTCGTTATTGCTAGAGATGATAGAAGCTCACCACAGGGATTTGTATCAAAGCAGGAATGTTTGTGTGAGTCTATGTGTGTGTGTGTGTGTGTGTGTGCCCAAGTCTGTGTGAAGGCTTTCAGTGTCTGTGTGTATCAGTCTGACTGTTAGACTGGAGATGAAGACAGAGTGTGAGGACTTCAGGCTGTTTTAGACTTACAAAACAATGCAACACAACCCAGTACATTGCTATACCATACTGTAGAATACTATGCCATTCTATACTAAGCAATACTATTATATAATTTACTATTATTACGCCATTTTATGCTTTCCTAATGCACACTAAACTATTACACACTCTTCTACACTACGATGCAACACTAAGCTGTACCCCACCACACTGCTACACTACACTGCACTGTGCTATACAAGGCTTCATTATGCTACACCAGGTTATGCTGTACCACAGTTTGCTATGCTAAACTACGCTTTGCTACACCACATTATACAATACTTTAATACACTAGACCACATTAGGCTGTGCCATACCAAACCATACTTTATTAAGCTAAACTACACTATACAATGCTACGCCATGAAACTTTATCATGCTATGCAATACTTCACCACATAGACACAAATCCGTTCCTATCCAGAATCATCATGTGGATTTAAGTTTTTCATTTAGTTGATGAAATATAAGATATCTGTTTCAAAGTAAACATTAAATTAATTAATTCATTAAAGCAAGACAAAGTTTCTAACTGTCTCTCTTAAATAGTCATTTCTCTAAATATAAACATTAAATCAGCCGACAGAGAAAGAAAAAAAAAACATTTGGGTATGGACCACAAAAAGAACGAAAAAAAAAAAAAAAAAAAAAAAAAAAAAAAAAAAAAAAAAAAAAAAAAAAAAAAAAAAAAAAAAAAAAAAAAAAGAAGCAAAACTGTCTTAACTCTTTTTAAAATGGTTGGCAGTATCGTGTAATGTAGATACACATAATGGCAAACATAAGTGCAGCTAACCTGTGGTTGACGAGAGGAATCTCATCCACATCATCAGTCCTTCTTTCATAATCTGATAAAAGTCCTGCTGTGTATATTATGTTTGTGGGCTCTAGTGTGTATGTGTGTGTGTGTGTGTGTATATGTGACACATCATCATCACCATACCATAAAATAGTCAATCAAAGCTACAATCAGCCTCTTTCATGTGAGGCCAAGTGCCAAATGAGACACTCGTAGTCAGACATCGAGGGTTATTGATCTCATCTCTGTGAACCGAGCGACTTCTGCTCTGATTTCTCTCGTACTTTCTGACCCACATAGAGCAGAAAATGAACGAGTATGAGCTTCTAAGAAATGATGTCCTTCTTTTTATATCTGACCTCAGTTATGCAACGCAGGTTATTTAACATGTTATAAGCCTGAGGGAGGGCTAAAGCCCTGAGGTGTGTGTGTGTGTGTGTGTGAATGTGTGTGCCTGTGTGTTTGTTCTTAAGTCTGTGCCAGGAGTGTGTGTTGATGCAAAATGTTGTTTCCGTGTTCTGTTTTGTGAAGTATCATTTTTGCTTACCAGTTTGGTTTCAAAAGTGTTCAACAGCAGAGGACAGCGGAGGAGGGGTGAGTCATGTTTTACTGTGATAAATATATAACCACTGGTTATACAGGGGGGGGGGCACAGAAAGATTCAGACAGAGACACAGATTTGTGATTCGTATATTTATGAATGCTTTGNTGCTTGCTCGCTGACACATCCAGACAGATACATCAGTGAGGGCCAATGACAGCTCGTTATTGCTAGAGATGATAGAAGCTCACCACATGGATTTGTATCAAAGCAGGAATGTTTGTGTGAGTCTGTGTGTGTGTGTGTGTGTGTGTGTGTGTGTGTGTGTGTGTGTGTGTGTGTGCGCCCAAGTCTGTGTGAAGGCTTTCAGTGTCTGTGTGTATCAGTCTGACTGTTAGACTGGAGATGAAGACAAAGTGTGAGGACTTCAGGCTGTTTTAGACTTACAAAACAATGCAACACAACCCAGTACATTGCTATACCATACCGTAGAATACTATGCCATTCTATACTAAGCAATACTATTATATAATTTACTATTATTACACCATTTTATGCTTTCCTATTGCACACTAAACTATTACACACTCTTCTACACTACCATGCAACACTAAGCTGTACCCCACCACACTGCTACACTACACTGCACTGTGCTATACAAGGCTTCATTATGCTACACCAGGTTATGCTGTACCACAGTTTGCTATGCTAAACTACGCTTTGCTACACCACATTATACAATACTTTACTACACGAGACCACATTAGGCTGTGCCATACTAAACCATACTTTATTAAGCTAAACTACACTATACAATGCTTTACTATGTTACGCCATGAAACTTTATCATGCTATGCTATACTACACCACATAGACACAAATCCGTTCCTATCCAGAATCATCATGTGGATTTAAGTTTTTCATTTAGTTGATGAAATATAAGATATCTGTTTCAAAGTAAACATTTATATTCATCAAAGCAAGACAAAGTTTCTAACTGTCTCTCTTAAATAGTAATTTCTCTAATTATAAACATTAAATCAGCCGACAGAGAAAGAAAAAAAAACATTTGGGTATGGACCACAAAAAGAACAAAAAAAAAAGAAGCAAAACTGTCTTAACTCTTTTTAAAATGGTTGGCAATATCGTGTAATGTAGATACACATAATGGCAAACAAAAGTGCAGCTAACCTGTGGTTGACGAGAGGAATCTCATCCACATAATCAATCCTTCTTTCATAATCTGATAAAAGTCCTGCTGTGTATATTATGTTTGTGGGCTCTAGTGTGTGTGTGTGTGTGTGTGTGTGTGTGTGTGTATGTGTGTGTGTGTGACACATCATCATCACCATACCATAAAATAGTCAATCAAAGCTACAATCAGCCTCTTTCATGTGAGGCCAAGTGCCAAATGAGACTCTCGTAGTCAGACATCGAGGGTTATTGATCTCATCTCTGTGAACCGAGCGACTTCTGCTCTGATTTCTCTCGTACTTTCTGACCCACATAGAGCAGAAAATGAACGAGTATGAGCTTCTAAGAAATGATGTCCTTCTTTTTATATCTGACCTCAGTTATGCAACGCAGGTTATTTAACATGTTATAAGCCTGAGGGAGGGCTAAAGCCCTGAGGTGTGTGTGTGTGTGTGTGTGTGTGTGTGTGTGTGCCTGTGTGTTTGTTCTTAAGTCTGTGCCAGGAGTGTGTGTTGATGCAAAATGTTGTTTCCGTGTTCTGTTTTGTGAAGTATCATTTTTGCTTACCAGTTTGGTTTCAAAAGTGTTCAACAGCAGAGGACAGCGGAGGAGGGGTGAGTCATGTTTTACTGTGATAAATATATAACCACTGGTTATACAGGGGGGGGGGCACAGAAAGATTCAGACAGAGACACAGATTTGTGATTCGTATATTTATGAATGCTTTGGCAAAAGTGTTACTGCACAGTCATGCCAATAAAGCTGATAGCATTAAAATTGAATTGACAGTGAGGGAAAAAAAGAGTAATAGAGGAAGACAAAAGCAGACAAAGAAAAGATTAATAGAGAAATACAAACAAAAAAGGGAAAGAAAGAAAGAAAGACAGAGAAAGAAAGAAAGAAAGAATAGGTGTGAGAGCAAGAGAGGACAAAAAAGAGAAGAGGAGACAGAAAGCAACAAAAATGAGAGACAAACTGAAGAAGAAAAGAGACAGCGAGAAAGTGGGAGGAAAGTAGAGAGAAGTCGTGTGTTAGATAGAGAGAGGAGAAAAAAGGAGGAGAAAAAGGGATTGAAAAAGTTAGAGTCAAGGTTAGAAACCCAGGTGGTTTAGCTTGGTCCAAAATGTCTCCCTTAAGAAGAAAAAAAACGTGAAGAGAAGAGATCAAGGATCTGAGGTGTGAGAGGGGAATCACAGGGGAGGAGAAGGCAGGTGGGTGAATCCAGTGAGAGAGTGTGGCAGCGTGGAGGCACTGAAAGAAAGGAGGACAACAAAATTAGACACTGGTAAAACACACAAAGCTAGAAGCTCAAACAATCGTTCAAAGCAGGAGGGAATTCCGAAGAGCTGGCTGAAATACCACATGAGAAGCAGAAATACTCTGGCACCAGAGAAGCCTCACAGCAGGGCTTCAATGCTGGTGGTTACTGCAGTGTTGAGGAGCAGGTGTGAAGGTGCAGGTGGAGAAAATACGGGAGGAAGGCGCCCAACCTCTGTGAAGAAGAGAGAGAGACTCTACACAAGAATATAACTTCAAAAAAGTCAAAACATGTTGCATTCACCACAATGAGGAGGGAAAAATGAGATAAAGAAAGAGAAGAGAAAAAAAAAAAGAACAGAAAAAGAGCAGGTCATAAGAATGAAACTGGAGGTGCTGAAATGTTTCAGGGCTCTGAACGAGAAAATGTTGTAAAGTTGCTTACATGTCCCTCACAGCTTGAAGTCTTCCCACCCAGAGAGGAGGGTGAGTGGGGATGTGTGCCATGGCATCAGAGTATGAGAAAACCAGGGTGTAATCACTGTAACATGACGGCACACTAAGCAACAAAGACCAACATTATGGTGACAGTTTTTTTCATTTGTGTCAGTGCTACAGTATAAATAGGTGTGAAAACATCTGAACTTTTTCAAAAACGATTCTCGTTCTTAAACCTCAGAAGTTTTTGAGTCACTCCTCCAAATTTGCACGAGTCACATAATACAAACACCAACGCCACTGTCCATTTGCTCGCTGTGTTCAGGAGAAGTAAAGGTAAACGAGTTCAGCTGTCTGCATGAATCAAACACTACACTCACTCAAAAGAAGGTGTGAAATATTCAGGAGCTGTAAGCAAAGACAGAGATTCATTCTGAAATATTTACTCGATGGCAGTGTTGTAATGTCACACATTAAAAATACCTTCTTACTGTACTTGTGTAGAATTTTCACATATCTGTACATTACTTAATTATTTATATTTCTGACAACTTTTACTTTGACTCCATAACACTTCAAAAATAAAATGTACCTTTACTCCGGTGCACTTCCCCGAGCCGTCTTTGACTCAAAGTCACACAAAATCACTCAAAACATTAACTCCTATTACTGAACTAGGGTGACCAGGTGTTCTCTTTGCCGGACACGTCCTCACTTTTGGTGGTAAAATTATGTCTGGGGGGTTTTACAGAGTTCCCCAAAAGGTCTGAGTTTTTCTCTACTGGCATGATTCTGCAGCACCAACCTGTCAAGATATTGAGCATGAAAATATGTTCGAAATGCTGGCACTGCACAGAAAAAGCTGAAGGGGACATGCACTTTTGCTGACAGACTACAAATAAACTATAGTACCCGTCTTCTTGTTGCAGTTGTAACCAGTCTTAGGCATTTTTTTTTTCTCGGCCATTTTAAGTTGAAATTTTGAGATTGAAGGTCAATATCCAAGGAACAAAGTTGAAATTTTGAAATGTTAAGTCAAACTTTGAGAGAAAAACTTGTAATTGTAAAGGAAAAGTTTGACTTTTGAGCTCGAATGTCAAAATTCTGAGATTAAAACAAATTACATTTTGAGTTAAAAAGTCAAAATTTGACCTATAATCTGGAAATTTTTACCTTTTTTCCCTCAAAATTTAAACATTATATGCTTAGAAAAAAAAAAGCAACAAAGCTAGTTTTCATTTCAATATTTTTAACTGGCTGAAATAGGCCTCTTTACATTATTTGTTTCCATAATTTTCACCTTATAAAAATTAAGTGTTCAAAATGATGTATGGGTTATGAAGCAACATCATTGCATATCTTTGGTTATTTTTGCATGGTCTTCAAGAGGTCAGGTCGGGGGTCCTCTTTTTGGGTGTTTAGAATATGGTCACCCTTTACTAAAGTACGTTCTATATCAGGAAATTACTTTTGATACTTGAGTACACTGAAAATTAGGTAAGACTTTTATTCAAGTAATATTCCAAACAGCGTCTTTAATGTCCACCAAAGAAATTTTCTGGTAAGATACTTGCACTTTTACCCAAGTATTGCCTTCAAGTACTTGATGAAAGACTGCTTGATGGACTCAATTACCCATAATCCCATTCACTACCTTTACTGTAGCTCACTACATCCCATCTGTATTCAGAGCAAAGAGATTATTGATTGGCTTTTCTGTAATTATGTTGTCATTACTGTACTTCATCACTTTCACAGCATGTCTCCATGGATTTTTTTATACTATATGTGACCATTTTTTGATCTTTTTTTTTGTAACTGAGGTTGTCATATACTGCTGATGTCCCATATTTCAGGGGGGGAAACACAGGCAGCTTTAAGAGTTGGTTTAGGCTCCACAGTTATCAGATCAGTCGACTCTCAGATGAAAACTGAATCCCATCACACCATTTAGGGTCTGTTTAGTGCAAAATATTTATATGAGGTGTGTGCACACATGTGTTGGTGTGTGTATAAATGTATGTCTGTAAAGCTCATTAGTATTCATCTGCTAGAAATATGCATTTTTATACTGTGCTGTCGTCTGGCTGTGAAAGTAAGATAACAGGAATACTGCACCCTTCATAAAAAGACTAACAGGGAAGCACTTGACCCTCTGCCCTGCTGAAGAAAACAGCTAAGTATGTAATTTAAAAGTGTGAAATGTGATTGCATGTTTTTTCAGTGGTAAAACCACTTGCTAAACAATTTTGAGATTTTCCCTGTGCCTAGATAAGGAGACTTTGAAGAAGCAATTTCATGTGATGTTAGTCCAAATCCATTCCTCCAAAGCCTTTAAGCTGAGGCTGAAATCTCGCTGGTGTGAGGAGTTGGTGTCTTACTGGTGGGCTAAGCTCTGTACCTCTTAAGCTACCACATTTCACTGAAGCACTCCCTTATTGGGAAGCGCTCAGGGCTCGAATAGTTTAGGAGTCAGGTTTAGTAAGTGGCAAAGAGACAGGGTCTGGTTTATCTTTGAGGTAGTGAACAGTAAGGAAAAGTCTTCAGAGATATTTTCAGGTGAGCTTTTAATGAAGGGAAGGTAGGACAAAGACCTAACTCAGAGGAAGTGACTGCAATAAATAAGAACGCATAAAAAAGTGGAGGGAGTAAATAAAGGAAACATGAAAAGTGTGTTTATCCCAGGTTTCATTCTGTTGGTCCACTCTCCATCATGTTTATATTAATCTCAACTTCATTTCAAGACACTCTCTCATCACGTAAACAGGACAGAAACAGTTGTGAAGCACAACAAAGGATTGCAGGGCAACTGCACGAGAAACAAACATCAACAGTCGACAACAGCAGCGGAGACGTCCTGTCATCAGACTGTCTCATCTGCTGCAGCACACGAGCCTTTAGATAACATTTACCTCATTTCACTCCATGAAAAACAGGAGCTGCAGACATTCATGTTGTTTGTTGTGTCTTTTCTGTGAGGCTGGCAGCAGAGGGAGATGGAGGTCAGATGATTAAGTGAGGTTAGAAAGTGCGTGAATGTGTGTCTGCGTGCATGTGTGTGTGTGTGTGTGAGAGAGAGAGGGAGAGAGTCATCCACAAACACAAATGCCGGCACATCCGCCTAAGGGAGGAAACATAACGGTAAACCTGATGAACTCATGTTATCTAATCCCTACTGGAATACTCACCCCCCCTCTCCCTCACACTCTCTGTCTCTCTCTGTCTCTCTCTCTCTCTCTCCCTCCCTCACACTCTCTGGCTCGTTCATCCTCCCTAAACAGAGCAATAATAGGCTGACTAAAATAAGAACACTTTAAATCCATACATCACCTTCACTGTAGACTCTGTTATTCCTCTCTGCACTCAGTGATTTTAACTCTTTGTGTCAAGCACACACTTCAGCTCTAGTGTCAGCTCAAAGGAGCGTAGACTCTAATAAGGTCACAGCTATAAGAGCTTCCAGCAATAGGAGGAATTATCTGTTAGTGTAAGAGATTAGTCAGAATTAAAGCGTAATGCTTGATTAAATGAGAATGAAATAAATAGTTAACACCCCCTGGTAACTGGCAGCTTTGTGCTAGTGTTGATGTTATTTGGCCTTGTTTCTAACTTAAAAAAAGAAACACACACACACCAAACACTGCCCCAGAGCTTTTGTGAGTTTGTGTTTCATGTACTCTCATCTTTTATTTGTTTGGTTCAAACTCTGATGTTCGGTAATTGGATGGACATGTGTAGCACGTCCATCCAGACACGTTTACCTCACCACCATGTGTCCTCAGGCAAGGTCTGAGCATAGATTAGAAAAACTGTCTGCATAACTCTGCAGCTGACTGCGGCAGTAGGGCTTTTAATGTGAAATCCAATAGTTTCAGGGTCAACTGATCTCTGACAGCTCGTCTCGATGTATTATTCAATGCCAGTGGAGGTTTGGGCAGCAGGAAGATGGACAGAGGATTACAGGCAGGTCTGGTTGTACGTATTAGAAAACAATCTGAGTACATGGCCTTCAAAGATGTAAAGAGTTGAGGAGAACAGTCTGAACCACCTTTTTTTGTTTGTTTTTCAGTGGCACATGATGCAAGAGATTGAAACTTGGATTTAATCCACAGAGCAGAGCTGTGACTTCATCATAAAGCTCTGTCAGAAAAAAAAGGTGTCTGACCCCTGCAGGGTCACACTGAAGTTTTGTCGAGGTCTCAACATTTTAT
Source organism: Thalassoma bifasciatum (assembly GCA_008086565.1). Taxonomy (NCBI): domain Eukaryota; kingdom Metazoa; phylum Chordata; class Actinopteri; order Labriformes; family Labridae; genus Thalassoma; species Thalassoma bifasciatum. The sequence continues at coordinate 97,668 of RPOG01001884.1, forward strand.
TTTCAATGCTGTCATGTTCAATCAGCTCCCCTGGGAAGTGGGTCATCCCCCCTCCTTCTCCTCCTGTCTCTACCTCTTCATCTCCATCCTTCACTTCCCTCTGTCGCCTTTCTCCGCGACACAAACGGTTCCTTCCTGAGACATAAACCATGCTGTTAATTAAAAGATTCCTTAATGGGCATCTGCACAGTAATCTGTGTTCACTGCATCAAGTCACACATGGATCATTTGACCAACACGAAACTACTCATGCATTAATAAACGTATAATCATCCATACACAAAACTGCTGAAGGGAAGGAAGACATAAAAGAAAATGCGAGACAAAAAAAAGATTGATTGTTAATAGTTTTATGACTGATAAACAAAACAATCGATCAATCCATGTGTAGCCAAAGAGGCACTTACATGATTTCTGGACGGTTGGGAACAATTTGTCGTCTTGCATTGTTAACCCTTCCAAGCGTGGAGGATGTGGATTAATTGTGAGATGGGTGAGAGGGACGGGCAGACTTCTCCACCACGCAGAAATGATTAACGCTGCAGTTAGGTGGTGCTACAAACATAACAGCTGCTGTAAAAGTCTGAGTGATTTAGTTGTATTTGTCTGCGTGCATGTGCAATCATGAACATGGTGATGGTGTAGAAGAGAAGTGGTGCACAATGCTTAAAAGGAAATTTTATCTAACTGTACTTATTTGTCATTAATAGTGTAAAGGCTCAATACAAGTCACAAGGTCTCAGACTGTCTCCTGTGTTTTATCATAAGTGATAACACTATTCTGCATGAGTAGGTCTCAAACTATTCCTTCAGACCAGGTCATCTTCCTGTTGAGGGAACAACCCGTTCACAGCCTCCATCAGCATATACAATATGTGAGCATACAGCTCCTGTTCACTGGGGTTGTATCCTTAAACACTGTAAGCAGCTGGGCTCCTCCTGGGACTGTACGGGGGCCTGCCCACAGGGATTACTCACAAAGGGTTTGAGTTGTTCTGTTGGAACATTTCTGTAATGGAGCTTAGAAAATACAGTTATCTAATTATTCACATCAACCAGCTCAAAGCTGAAAGAATAACTGGAAATTCATTTCCATTTGTACAATTTTCCAATGTATTTCTTGGGACACCATCCCTCCAGCAATGAGTTTTGCTTGTATCACTCTGTAGTTCAATGCAGTGAAATGGCATAAGCTATCATGAGATATCAAAGCCACTCTATCTTTTTTCCAAGAACCGACATACCAGGAATGCATTTCCTTAGAGTTTCATAAATGTAAAAATTGTTTAATAGCCCTTCTAATAGGTTCAAGTGTTGTTTTGTATGTCCTCTTGCACAACTGGAACATTTGTGCGATTGTGTAAAATGGTTGGGAAGGGAAAGGTTGGATAAGAAGCTGTAGCTTGAGATGTGTTCACCTCTTGTTGCTCTGCTGAATGTCATATAAGCTCATCAAAGCACAGAAAGGATGAAACTAAGGTTGTGTCTCAGGTTCTCATGTGAAATAAATATTTTGCACTTTTTTGGATCAAAGTCAGACTTTTCATTTGGATTTTGAAGTTTGGTTGTTACCGTTGCTCTTAGGGGCAGTGTACATGACATCTGTTTCAGGGTGACATGCAGAGGTGTTGCTGCGTTTACATGGAAACAGCATTCCAGCCAACCTAAAAAAACACTTTTGAAAATGGCCTTGAGAGTGGATTTTTTTCTGGAACTTGATGAGGTGTCTTTTTGTGTAAAGAAGCCCAAGAAGACTGTGTCAAAGGCTTGATGCCATTTGGAAAGCTCCACAAAATGAATCTCAAACATTACTTTTTCACTCTGAGCTCTAAACTAGAGAGAAATTGGCATCCTTTGGTTCATTTTTTTCAAAACTTTTATTGGTTTAAGTTACTCATTACCTAACTAATTACAACAAGTTAAGTACAGAGTCATGACTGTATTGCCCAAATCGTGACTCTCCCTTAAATGACAGAATTTGTATTTATAATGGACTGCCACTTTCATGTGCACAAAGTCAGTCAACTATCAGAAATAATCCTTTAAAGAATAAATTTTAAAAACATATATGGTAACCAGCATTTTGTTCTTGAAAGTATCAGGGGGAGAAGTCTGATTCCCAGCAGCCAATTAGGAGATCCCAGACAACATGACCCTAAACTGTCTCTGCCATTTCTAACCAGACTCCCACCAGATCTCAGCAGCAGGTGAGGCATATAACAGAGACAAAGGCTGTTAACGGTGAGACAAAGTGACAGCGGATCACACTATACATCAGCTTCTATCCCAAACCACAGAGCACTAGGCCTCTGCACCAACACTTTCAGTTTCACTCTGATGTCATCACCCTGTTTCCCCTCCCTCACCTCACATCAACTCACCACGCTCTCGCTGTTGCTCCCATTCACCCTCTTACAGCGCAGGCTCACCACACAGAGAAAACAGTCGCATTCAAGGAGGACACAGCTTGACAACAACATGTTCAGGATTGTTCAAAGCTTGAGAGCAGTTTGTTTGCTCACAGTCAGTGTTTTTTATTGTGTTTGTATTAACATATTTATTTATTTTGTGAAAACAGCTCCATTTCACCAAATACATCTCAGACTAATATCTGTTCTATTCTCAGTCTTCAAGTGAAATAATGAGTATTTTGTCTTGAATGGGTTTACAGATTAGTGCTGAGATCCTTTGAGTGATTTCCATGCAGTGTGTATACACCTAGCCTGTCTGGTGGCACCTGTCTTGCTTGACAATTTGAATAAAGTCTGTTCATAGCACTTGTGGTGAACTGGAGATGACACATTTTACACCTTTGCACACTTGACATCAACAGATCAGGCAAAGCCTCAGGTCTATCACACCTTGTCTGATGTCACGTCTCTCAAGGTTTGTGATGGTTGAGTCAAAATACAGTACAGGTTTCCACATAAAGTACAGGTTTCCACATAACCTTTAAGAGAAAGTTGACTGTCTTTGCATGAATTCTTTTGGTTTAGAGGAGTGGTTGTCAACCTTTTTTGGGCAGTGACCCCATTTTTTTCACTATTTTCCGGTGACCCCAAAGACATTTGCTTTCTTGAATTAATGTCTCGGCAATAGTACGGGGCTTCATCATCTCGCAATGACATAGCTCACCTTTAGGACGCTTTCAGTCCTCTTTAACTGTCATAACCAGTGGTGTGCACAGACAGGACAGAGGTGAAAGAGAAAAGGCAAATACAGTGCACGTTTTTGCTCCCAAGACAGCACTTTGGTGTATTTCAGCAGTGACATCACAACTTTACACCCTTTTCCATGAGAAAAAAAGTGTAGTTATGAACAATAACACTTATCACTAAAAACTAGTAATAATAATAATATATTTTATTTAAGGGGGCCTTTCATGGCACTGAAGGTCACCTTACAAGAATAAAAGTGCATTAAAAGAGGACTAAAACAGATATTAAACAAGCAATACAATACAGTGCAATATAATACAATAAATTACAATACAAAGCAGTGCAATGGTTGGTGAAAGTAGTAGCTAACTAATGACACTTAGAACACAACTTCCTGTACAAAGACCAAATGTAGTTTTGAATGTTTAGGTCTTACTGATTCTAAATAGCAAGGAGAGATAAGAAATGCACATCAGACAAATGCTCGGGTCTGAAGAGGTTACGATTGTGTGTGTGGTTTTTTAATTTTGCAAAGAATAACACTTAGTTCAGTCATTGTTTTTTTATTGATTGCTAGACCATTCCTGGCGGCCCCACATGGGGTCCAAGCCTAGGGTTGAAAAACACTGGTTTAGAGAGATGGCTGTAGTTTAGTAGGAGAGTGGCTTGAACCATCTCTCATATCAAGGCAGGAAATGAATTAGATTCTGGGGCCTGTTGTCAAATGCTCGTGTCCTTAGGTAAGACATGTAACCCTCAGTGGCAGGAACAGCAGTGTGTGAATTTGATCAGTTAGTGATGAGCTCTTTGCATAACAGTGTCTGTGGTGTGACTTGTTTTCTTTTAATTGACGTGTTTTTAGAGCTTAACTGCCCTGAAGTGATGAAAAATCAGCTCATTTCTGTGAAACAGCTGTTAGCTCTCCACTTTGCAGAGTGACGTGGGCTATATCTAGTCATATGCTGAGGAAATATATAAATATTATGCGGGGACTTTGTGAACATACGGTGCTGCAGACTTGTCTGCATCCAAACAACACTGATGTCCTGTGAAAGTGAATGATGGGTGAACCATCCCTGTAGTTTTCCTCCACAGTTTCTGTTCCCAGCCCACAGTTTTTTCATTCATCTCACCCTTCTTCCCCTCGTGCCACGTCCCACCCTTTTCCAGCAGTGAAGGGAAACTGGGGATGTGAACACACACCTCTTTGCCAAGCCTCACAGCTCCCCTGGCACCATGCTACAACATAACACCTTCCAAACCCTCCTCCTCACTCCCTCACACCGTTCCCCCTTTCCTCTCGCAGCACGGCAGAACAGCATGTTTAATTTTACAGCAGCGAACTCTGCCAGGGTTTGACCTTTATGAGTTTTTCAAGGTGGATACTGATCATTTTGGACATCATTTACTGATAAGAAAATCTTCTTTGTGGCTCTTTCACTATTTATTCATAAAAAAAGAGAATATCTTCTTGAAATGCTACAAATCTACGAGAAAAGGGAGGCAGTATCCAAAATAGGGAAAATAAGAAGCAGTGGGAAACTTCCATCTTTTGTTAATTCAGTTAAATTAGAAACAGCTATTTTAAAAATGCTAAGGTATCTACCAAACTGAATTAGGAATATTAACATGCTAGCCCCTTAATGTGGAGCAATGCCAGTAAATGTGACCTCAATGAAAGAGGATAATCCTATCACAGGCAATAAAACTGTTTGTTACAAAGTTTGAGATCATAAAATTCAAAAAGAAAGGGTATACTGTAATCTTATAAAGGATTGTTTTTGAGTTCAAAGCTTCAAGTCATAAACTTATATCACAAGAACGCTTACATGCTTGAATGATTGGAGCTAAATGCTGCGTCCATGTCAAACTGCATGTGTGCACATCTTTATGATGACATAGGTTGTAAAGGATCTTATAACTGACTGTTTTTTGTTGTTTCATCTTTTAGGCCAAAATACAGGCAAAGCTGTTTGTGAAAACATTTATTCCAACTCTGGTGGTCTGTTCAAACTTGAGTCTATCAATAAAATGAAGGGTCAGGTTGCGTTTGCTCTACCTGGTAGATGAGCACTGACAGGACATAGCCAGGGTTCATTAATGTTGCCCGTAGTGATGCGTCTCAAACCACCAGGTTGTGAGTAATGCTAAATGTAGCTGGCGACTAAACTACAGTACAAACTTGCAAAGTTTGCTGTCACTTTTCAAACAACAGCGCACGCAACTGTTGATAAATACATTATCTTGTTGCGTTGCATCAAAATAAAAAGTTATCTTGAATGAAAAAAGCAATCTCAAACAGAAGTTTCAATCTCCTTTCACTTACACTTTTGAAACAAATACATCATAACAGTTTGTTTGAATCCTCCAGCTGAAGGGGGGGAGGGGTCACTGCAATCCACTTTACACGAGTTTTCCGCATAAACACTTTGAAACTAGATGCTGGTAAGGGGGCTTTGAGCAATCTTCAGCATCAACTATGCAGACATTCATCCCTCTGACTGAAATGACTGAGGCCAAAAAAAAAAAAACCTGATAAACTTAATCCCAGCTGAGATTACTTTGTTGGAAATGTGATTAAACCTCTGAAACACAAACCTTTCCGAACAGAATATGAAAGGGAATAATCAGTTCTGGCTATCGGTCACTAGTTCCCTGGTCTCCTGTGTCCTGTTCCCTCTGAATCATGTTTTCTCTTACCTCGACTCTCGCGCCCTTGCACCTCACCAGCTAGCTCATAACACAGTCATGACACTTTTATCAGTTTAACCACATTTGCCATCAGGCCCGTGCTTAGCTCCGCTGCTCTAAAGCCAGATGCTAAAAAGAGCTCCTTCTGCTGTTCTGTTAGAGCTCACAGTGTCAGCATGTGTGTGATGCTCTACTGTATATATAGAGGCTGGAATCTGTCCAGGTGTAACATATGGAACTTGCCTGCCAACACATTTCACTGACACCTTTTCCAGATACAACCTGACTGTGAGGGATTAAACTTATTAAAAAAATAACGGCCAAATAAATCTTTAGAGGGAGGAACATATTTTGCAAAATGAAATGTTAACTTTGCAGTTTAGTTTCCTGAAAAACATTCCATAATAACTTTTCAGAGGAGGTTGAATACCATCAGTAAAATCTTATTACATCTTGAAGCCATCATTAAATCTGACCTAGCAGTTCTAAATCTCTCTGCCCTAACATCCAAAGATAAACTCCTGCTCTTTATATAAAGAACCAAGCTGTATAATTGTACACTCTATTTCAGAGGCAAAGACTCACATTGTCGTTTGTTTAAGCGGACTAACCTTCCCAATGTATTTATAGGTGTCAAGGCCAAGAGCAAAGGCCACAGAAGCTCCATAAATAAACTACCCAGGCCTCCAGAAAGTCTCTAGACCAACAAAAGCCCAGTCATTTCACAGGCCATTACCTGAAGCCGCCTTGTGAGGGAGGTTGGTCCAATCTCAGAGGCAAAGAAGGGTCACACAACTTTGAGGGTGAGTCAGCTGATGGAAAGAAGGCAGATGTTTGAATTAATAATAGATATGATGATCTACTTTCTGTAACTGGAGCCAATGAAAATGTCTTTTAGGGTAAAAGGAATATAGCTTTATATGACTCAATGCATCTGACACTGTTTGGCACTATTTCTCCATCATACCTTTCCAATCTCTTTGAGTAACATTCACTAACATAAACTGTGTTTTCTTTTTCTCTCCCTATGTTTGTGGCTCTTTGACCTTTGACCAAAGAATCCTTAAGGAGCCATACTAGGATACCCTCATGGCTGGTAAAAATGAAAAACATTCATTTACTGGTAAAGACGAAACTGTCCCTGACATCACCCTACGTTTCTGTGTGTGTGTGTGTGTGAGAGAGAGAGAGAGTGCATGCGTGTGTGTGAGTCACTGCTTATCTCTGCTTTCACAGAAGCTGCATAAAAGCCAGAGAGTTGAGGCAACAGACACTTCTTCAGCTCCTCTGGCACTGGAACTTTGAGCAGAAGTGCTCAACCACTCTCTCATAGAAATGTTCCAGAGCTGAATGCTAATCCTGGTACCTCCATGCAAGAAACAGCCCTGCACCACACTCTAACACCCGTACAGCATAAGTAAATGGATGTCATCCTCCCACCCACTCACCCAGCCCCGGCTTTAATAAGGCTTTTCAGAGTGATGAAATATTCAAAAGCATTGTTCTGCTTGCCCATCCGACAGAGACATTTGTCCTTAATATTGCTCCACTCATTTGCTGGGTGGCGACAGTGATGATTCAATAAAACATATGAATGGAGAGAGTTGTCATGTGGACTAGCTGAAAACTAAAGGCTCATAATCTTAAATCAGAGGGGAACACCGCTGACTGGCACAGCGGGGGCCTCAGTGAAGTGACTGCAAATGCTTATTCGTCTCAGAATGTGGCTCTTTACGATTTCAAGGGCACCATCACTGGTGGGTGAGGGGATGTTTTATTTTTTTATTGTATCGTACAGCAGCAGGCAGATTGTGTTGCACAGTAAGGCAGCAATATGAAAGCAATTTCTGTTGCTGATCTGTATCAGGAGTACAAGCAATTCAGAGATACTAGTTTGGCCCACTGCCACTCATATGGTTGAATGAAGGACTTGTACCTTATCGACTGTAAAGGTGCACTTCATCTAAATATTTGCTTGACATGAAAACTCATGAACTCTCTGTAATTTTGATATGAAACAGCAGGGCAAGAAGAGTCCAGCGTTCCACACTCAACTTTTTTGACTGTTTGTGTGCACCAGCTGAGAAATTTAAGTGCACTACATTTTTCCAGTGTGAATGTACCAATGCACTCAAAATATAATACTACAATTTCATTTAGCACACACTTTGGTCCAAAGTGACATACAACACAAGCAAGAATTATGACTGGGGGATGAAACCTTCATATGTGTGACAAAGTGCTACAAGTTCATTGGCCACAGGAGCCACCATCAAGTGCAAAAAGAAGTACTCTCAATTTTTTTTTTTAAAGTAATGTAGCCAAAAAAGAATCACCATAAATTGCATTCAACAACACTGGTAAACACTCTACAACATTCAATTTTAAGTGCTGGATATTTACTAAGCGGTATGTCTGACCCACAGGTTCATTCTTCCCCAGGGACAAAGAGAAGAAGAGTCAGATTAAGTGCCTAAATGTTCCCTGAACAGTTGAGTCTTCAGACGTTTCTTAAAAGTAGAAAGGGACTCTGCGGATCATATGGAGCTTGGCAATTAATTCCACCATTTAAGAAAAACATAGGAGAAGAGTCTAGGTAGAGATTAGAGTCACGCTGGGCTGGGAGAACCAGGCGTCTTTCACACACAAAGTCAGTGTAAATTCAGAAGTACGGGATTTGGGACACAGCCTAAGTTTTTGGAACCAAACTACAAGGGTCACATTTGAGTCTTTTTGGCTGTGCCATGATCAATCAATTGTTTGAATCAAGTATAAAAAAATTGTAAAAGTAAAAAAATGAATAAATACAAATTCATGCTATGGATTTATCTATGGACCTCCCCTACCTTTTTTCAGAGGATTCCTGACTTGTTATGTTTTTTAACCCAGAGGATAATAAGCACTACATTCAAGAGTTAGCTAAGAAACACAGTAAGACCAGGCCACCATTTCTTTTTTTTAAAGGCCAAAGCTGTATGTTCCCACTCATTGATCGTTGCATGTTTTCACGTCTGTGATATTGTTTTAATACTGCATTGATCCAACCACTGCGCCCTTTCTTTGTTTTCAGGACATTCCTATTTAAGTATCATTATTTTTTAACAATATTATCATTGTAAAATGTACATGTTGGCACGCACAAACATGTATGTTCATTGGTTAGATGTATGAGTATGTACGGTCATGTGAATGTATGCTAGTAGGTTTGGGGTGCAGGTCCTCATTTCAGTGATTCATTGTAAACCCTGGCTTTACATCCTGATGGGGGAGGCGTTCAGATATATAACGATCACTTAATCGAGCATTATGTGTAACTTTGTAGTAAAAAAATTCACAGTGAAAAGAAATATAAATCCCACCCACAGTTTTCCTTGTAGTGAAATGACAGTCATTAGACAATCTAATGGATTTGTCATGGGTAGAATTAAGGGAGACAGAGAAGTGGGATGAACTGAAATTGAAATGATGGAGACTGGCAGATGAGAAAAATGGATTGGATAGAGGGCTCTATGGATGAGGGGTCAGGACACAGAGCTGATGTCAACCATCTTGATAAGGGATAATAAAAACTGATCACAGAAAAATCAACAAGATTTTCTCATTCCAGGAGAAGACACTGAAGTGACATGATTGGAAACGCTCTCAATCCTGAGTTTGATCTGACAACCTCAGCTCTGATGGCAGCAACAAGTTCTTGATATTAAAGGGAAAATATAGGAGCAAGTCACTGAGGGAAAGTTACCTGACACAAAGAGTAGGGGGTTGGTTTAAGGAGCTCTCTGCATGTTTGTGACGCCTCCACCTTAGAAAACGTTCATGTGTTTACTTTGTGCTTTCCTGGCTTATTCTCATCTGAGGCAGCAAAAATGCTTGAAGAGACAAACAGGATGTCTGTGGGAGGACAAATAGGAGGGCGTAATCTCATGAGGAAGTCTGTGTGTGTGTGTGTGTGTGTGTGTGTGTGTGTGTGTGTGTGTGTGTGTGTGTGTGTGTGTGTGTGTGTGTGTGTGTGTGTGTGTGTGTTAATCCAAGGAAGTACTTCCTCTGAAGTGTGGCTTATTTTGAGTTTTGCAGGAGCCCCAGACTTTAACACTAGACAAGCAAAGACAGGGAAAAGGAGGAAAGGAGAGTGAGGGAGTTACAGGATGGGGAGAGAGATCAAGGATCAGCTCTGGACTAAAGCCCACACACTCTGAGAGGAAAACCACCCACAGAGGGAGGTTGCAGTAGCATCAGCAGTGCTGGCGTCATAATGAGCTGATGATGATGATGATGATGATGATGATGAACACAGGCCCACCTCAGTGTCACACAGACCAAACACACTCAAACTAAGCTACTCCAGAGTTGTTACTGAACAAACACTCTGCCTGACCTGTACTGAATGAAGTGTGAAATGAACCCTCAGTCTTTGTTTTTATTCGTCCTTTCCTGTCAGGTGGGTGGTGTTTTTCCATCATTCTCGTTCCTGAAGCTCTCACATTATGCAACAGGCTGTGAGTAACAAGTTTCTCTGTTGTGAGGGATGAGGTCAGAAAAGGAGTACTGCAGATCAGGACACAAATAAAAGAAAGATAAATATTGACCTGGTGAGGTCATGCACTGGTTTTTCTATTTGATAAACACATGCTAACATTCTCATAAGCCTCTCGGTTTTAAGGCTCATTTTGTGACACAGGTTATCCAGTGTTGGGTGCTAATAGTCTGCTTGGACATTATGGCAGCTAACACTTGGTGGTTTGGGTTTCTCTTAACCAGGAGAGGAGGTTTGAGCTATTCATATGCCAGAGTGCCATTGACAAAACACTGTGACACCTTTGAGTTAAGTCAATTTTTCCCCTTGTGTTTTATGTCTTGCATGTCCTGTTTTATTTTGATACTCACCCTTGTCTCCTGTGTTCTCAAGCCTATTTAATTCCTGCATTTTCTCTCAGTTTGTCTCATCCTTGTGTCAGCGCCCAAACCTCAGACCATCGACTCAACCCTTTTGAATACCTCTGCCTTTTTATGTGGAAGTCTTTCGTGCCGTTCCGAACTGTGGTGATACAGACTTTGACTTTTGAATTGAGTAAGTCATTAATCTCATTTTAAATTGTGGATTATAAACAGGAATATATCTGAAAGAGAGACTTCAAATTCCTCTAAGGGACCTACAAGTAACTATTCTGGGAAGAAATCAATCTTTCACTTTTTTATATCTCACCAATTGACATCAGATCTGTCATCAACACACGTCATAGCCACTAATCTTTGTTCCACCATTACCAAAGCATTTATTAGTGTCAGTGTCAGGGGAAAGTTGTCTTTGAACAAAATGTCACCTATTGGTTATGAATCTTGAATATATTAAGAATATCAGAAGGTGTGAAAGAAGAAAATGCTTGACCACTGTCAGTAATATAAATAATGACTGCCCAAAACTTTGTTCTACCAACCCAGAGACAATCCCAGAGAGTGCTACACTCATGTGATATCCTTGAGCCAGGACCAAATCTATGAATAATTAACCCTAATATGTAATGATGAAAATCTCATTTTCTTTGAGAAATATATTAAAGTCACATTGCAGGCTGAACCCACGGCTTGTTCTCAAATCTGACAAGAGGAAAAGTTTGTCCTTTAAATCCTGTGTTTTTCAGATTTCAAACGCCATCATGATTCCTGCCATACACTTTCTTAATAGCAATTTATCTGGCAGAGCGTCATATGTGTGTTTACTCATTATCGCACCATCACATCACAAAGAAACCGATCAATCAGATACGAAGAAAACACCGCAGGAGACCAAAGAGGGCCGAGGTGCCTGAGAGCAAAACCCTTTCTCTCAGTAACCCTGCTTGGAGGAAGTGTGTTTCCACTCTGAATACATCTGTCAAGACAAAGACCATGCCAAGAAAATTGAAACTAATTTAACACTTATCCTTGGCACACCAATTACCAGTTATCTCTTCTGAATGAAGGGTGTTTACCTACCAAGAGTGAGCCCACTTAAACTGGGTTAAACACAATTTGCTATTGCGCCACTTTGAAACAACATATCAAATTGTTGTCACTTCCATTTATGACAGTAATGTGTACCTAGTAAATTGCCCTTGTGCCTTTGACTGCTGACAACAGCTAATTGCAAATGTCAGAGTTATTCATGCATGTCTCACCACGGTTCATGATTAAAAACCACCTATAGTTCTATTCAAATGCGTGACAGGAAACATCATATCATATAAAAGCCGTTAACATATATTTGGGTGCGAGATACCTGCCTGGACACAATCTCTCTTTAGTTTTCTGTGCTGTTTGGAGAAACAGTCTTGAGTTTTTTGACTGGTTGAGGTTTGAAGACTGAGAAAACGATGACCAAATTGAACATATTTTCACCTTGTTTTTATGGCAGTCTTTTTTAGTGTTGTTGTGTTTTCTACCTCAGGGCCACAGTGAGATTTCACTGCTTCTGGTAAACAGACAAGACTTCAGAGGAATGCATTATGTGTTTTGATTTTTCCCTTGTTTGTGGTCACTTAACAGCTCTATACTGGCCAGTTTTGTGTATGTGCTACACTGTGATTGGTCCAAATACATTTGGGGAAGAAAGACACAGAGGAGTGGTTGTCATCCTGGCGTTGATTTGAATGCAAAATAAATAGGGCTGCAAAGAAGGTGTATGAGGAAAAAGATGTGGTCTCTGTTGATCCCTTGCTGAAGGTTGAAATTAAAGATTCAGGACAGTTTCGCAAGAGTCATTAGCTATGGGTGAGTAGGTGCATGTAACAGGAAAAAATCGTGAAATGGTATGCATTAATGTTGACTCACTGGCCAAGGTTAGCTCACACGCCACGTACATCCATTTAGCTTTTGTCCAGTTGTTCCCAAGGAGGAGAGCATGAGAAGCACACTGTGTCTACCCAGTAGCCAGTTCCTTTTTGATGGCTCTTAAGGTGTAATTTCAGTGTATCGTGACAGCTCTGATTGCTAGCTGGTGTGATTTGATAAGGTGCTGGTCCAATGCTCCAGCAAACCAATCATGGAAAGGACATGACGTGCCTGTGAGTTGATGTTACAGAGAAAGAGTCAACAATTTGTGTTCTTCGTGCATCTGTAAAGGATTTACGAGAACCAGCATTTCTTCAGATTATTTTTGATTATGATAGTAGCAATTAGTAGTAAATTAAATGTTCAATCATTTGTGTATTTTATTATTTACTCTTGTATATGTTTGATTTTGCTTCAATTCATTCATATTTTGTTTGAAATTAAGTTTTCAAACTGCACAGTCATCCGTTTTTTGTTACTCTGTAATGGCACAAAAAGGGTTTCATACTGTAAAAGGACAAACAACAACTGAAAACAAGCACATGTTGTGCAAAACAAAAGATGAAATCATTTGCAAGCAGAATCTGTGTAACTCACACACAATTATCTTGTTCTTCTCTGTTGAAAAGTGTAGAAATTTTCTAGAGATTGGTCCCTTTGCATTTCTAAAAACCTCTTGGTATACATTTAATGTACTCAGTATTACACAAAAAGTACAGAAAATGAGTTATTTTCTTGTCTTGCATCTGGGGAAATAACATTTCACAGGTGGCCAGTGACAAACATATAGTTCCAGTGATCCATGGGCATATTATTAGTACAATGAGATGTGATTTGATCAGCAGCGTAACATCATGGTGATGGGCTCCTGTGCCTTTTTTTTTTTTGCTTTTTTTTGCCCTGGACACAAGCACATGCACTCACATGCGCGCTTGGACATAGGTCACTGGTGGTGCCTGCACCCCCATGCAGCTGCACTTGTTGCACCATCAATAGTTATACCACTGGGTTGAGTCACAGGTGATGTATTCTTATCATGAGGGGGCCCAAAAAATTGGCAGTTTATGGTCCAGTTTTTCCCTTTGTTCACATGTGGCTCATTCAGGGCATACATAGGTTCGTGCACAGCTCTTTTTCCTCTGCAGGAGCTGACAGTTTGGCCACAATAGCTCACACACTAGCAGCAGCACACCCAACACAGAAAAAAATACTATTCACATACCCAAGGGGATCACGCAGCACATATACACACTGACTCTCACACACTGATTGACAAGCAAATATGGTGCCGCGTCTACAAGAACAGACTAATCAACAAGGCCTGCATGTTCTGTCACAACTCACACAAGGACATTATGGATAATTTGTGTCTGCAGCATTGCATGCAATTATTTCTGCATACATTCCTGCGTGCATGGCGTTTAATGAGCCAAGCTAATTAAATATGGAAATTAATTAGATATAAGGGGAAATAGGGAAAAGCACAGTTGTGATGCATTCTGAAGGAGTTGCTAAAAGCATTTTATTACATTCGGGGCTACAAGGGAAATTTGCCCGTCTTTGAGGAGAACATTAACAGACCCAGTGATTAGCTCAAGCAAGCTGTTATTCACAATCCAGTACCTTAATGCTGTTCCGACAAACAGGGCTCAGTCCAACATTTGCTCATTTGTACTTTTGAAGGTGAATCTATATGTATATGGTTTTCATGGGAAATCACAAATCAGTTTTATAAAAATAAATGACAATATTCCCTTCTGTTATGTTGGGAAGTGATTAATCTGTAATGTTTTGAGACATGTACTATATCCATAAAGAATAAATCACTTATCATCTCATTACAAGAGATGGATAATATTTTACATGGGCTATTGTGTATTGGGAAATTAAAATTAAGTTTGAATTTATGTAAACTGCAGTATCTATGCTGACCAAACGTGTTGAGTCCACTCCAGGTCAGGTATTTGTTCTGTTAAACCTTCCTTGGTGGTAGGAAGAGGAAAGTTATTGTTATAACTTGGCTGTAATGACATATCACCAAGGAGCTTCATTTGTAGACTTTTCATCCAAAATACCCTGATATTTAAGACATTTCTTAAATTCTGTATTCAACCATGCCTGCAAGATGCCTTGTTTTTCTCAGACTTTACCCCTTTCCAGAGGTTTTTTTTTATTTTTTACATTTTTTATCATTAATAATTAAGTCATCCCACACAGTTTGTATTTGCAGAGTGCAAAACACAGGTGAAATGAAAACAAAACTTTCTATTGCTATGGCCTTCATTTGAACAAATTACTGCCTGCTGTGTACGCTAATTAACCATTTAATATGGATGTTTAATTAATTGTATGCAAATGGGGTATTGCTTTAATCAGACCTGTTTGGTATGAGGGTGAATGCGTTATTTGCAGTTCTTGGAAAAGCAGGCATCTGACGCCACTGCCCAACACATGGAGAAAATCAATTTGGTTAATTGTCAAATATTCAAACACCTCAATTAAAGTCATGCATTTACAAGACCTAACCTTACAGTTGTCCCCAGAGCATAAACACACACAGGCATGAGCACAAGCGCACAATTACACACACACACACAGACTCTTATCTCATCAGCTCTACAATGTCATTGGCACTCAGTGCTCTGTCCTCCGACACAATGCATGCCACTAATTGCCAATTCCCATGATAAAAGCATTTCCCACAGAATACATGGATGAAGGATAAGGGGTCTGCCTGCCAGGCCACAGTTATTGAACAATTTGACTAAAAAACACTTTGAGAATTGGCTTTCAATTAACACTGTGCATACTGCTTAATTCTGCCACAATGGCCCTCTTAAAGAGCTGACATTTAGTCTACACATGCAGCTTAAAGCAGAGGAAAATCACCCTGACTATCTCCATCGTAAAGTTTAAGGGGAAAACATTCTCTGCAGGGATGTCAGACTGTGCTCTGAACTGTATCACTTTGGGTATTACCATGACGCATTTGCAGGTTGGCTACATTGGTATTCTAATCCACTCACTGTGACTGAAAGGAAGATAAAATAAAGGATTTGCAGACATCACACTACAGGTCTGTTTTCTTTCCTTTTTTTTTTTTTTTTTACCCAGAGAAAGTTAATTGAATTTGTATGTTAATAAGGCCTGTGCATAGCTAACGAGCTCAGTGTGTGACCCATTAACACGTTGAGTGATTGTTATGCCTGGGGCAAGAATCACCTATAGGCGCTCAAACATGAAGGCAAAGAGCCAATCTGAATATATTATAAATTCATTTACATGTTGATCTCTAAAACATACATGTTACAGGGATATTTGACATGATATAAAAGATGGTGGTCTGAGAGGGTTGGAAAGAACAGAAACAAGAGTCATCAAAAGAAGAGAAGAGCACAAGCCAAAGAGTATCATAGTTATTTAAAACTTACACCGAATGATTTGCCTAAGATTCATCCAGTGCTTAAGCCAGATAACAATGGCTTTTTAACCTCCCATTCTTTCCTAATGTGTGACTGGTAAGTTATGCACAGCAGAGATTTCACAACCAATGCATTCATTTACAAACTCAGTCAAAATAGTCTGAAAGTTTCAGTTTCACATAATAAAGTATCAATGAACTAAATGGAAGCTCACATTGCTAAACAACCCTTCTAAAGGGACACAAAATCTGAAGTTCAACCCAAACAGCAGGCCACTTTGAATGATGTTGGTCTGCCTTAGATTAAATATTAATGTCATGTGGTGTAGTAACAAATTTACACAACATTCATGTTCATTCTATCTTGCTCAGTTGCATTTTGACTGCGTGCTCTTTCATCACTTAAACCCACTCCAGTTGTGCATCAGGATCACCTTGGGATGAGAACCGAGAACTGGTTCCTGTTAAGAATTGATTAGAAATGGTTCAATCTATCGACATCACTAGCTTTTATTCATCTTTTACATTTTTCAAAATAAACATTTTCATTCATTCATTCATTCATTCTATAACGTTACCCTCATCAATTCTTTACATTATGCTAGAGCAGCTGGACCCCCGGTTCATTATTCTGCCCCAAGAAAACTCTGATTCAAGAATTTCTGCTTGAAGTTTTACCTAAGAAGCTGTAAAACTGAACACACAAAGAAATGTATATGACTCTCTCCCAAGACATTCCTATTCAATACATTCAAAATATTACACATCTCCTAATGTATCAAAAACAAGAAGGCAAACTAGAAAGCAAAGCATGACCTTGATCCTAATGTTCACAGGACATTGGGTTGATATGCTAGCAGTTGGCATACATCCATATAACCTTGATTTTAAAGCAGAATTTCAACTATCATCACAGAAACAAACCACAAAAACTTTTTGTGAACACCACTCAAAATTCAAAATACTAACCGGTAAACGTTTTCCAAAGTGCAGGCTTATGGCTGACTTCAGCATAACTACGGGAAGCTCAAGGTTCCAAACAACTCAAAGCATCGTTAGGTGGCCCACTTCAGTCAATTACATACAACAAAACAACACAGCAACATCACCCCATGTGCGATTTCTACTTATTTTTATTTGTTTACATCCAGCAATATCTAAATCCATTGAATAATTTTAAATTTATTTACATATAAACTAAATAAAGTGTGATTGACACAGAACACCTGTTAAGCTGCTTTTTCTACACAGGAAATTCAAAGGAGGAATTGATAAGGCAATCAATTAAGAGTCAGATTGAAAAGCATTATTAATAAGGGCATTGGTATCAATAAAACTTATCGATTCCCATCCCTCAGACTACCGAAGTCCCTGCACTTCCCACCTCGATGATGAGCCTTATGTTGGGCTGTAAAACCTCAAACCTGTTTGCTAAATCTCTGTCTCCTGCTGTTGTGTTAAAGTTCAATATGATGTGGTGTCAACACAATTTATTTTATTCTGAAAGTCAACCAGATGTTTTACTAATATTCCAATGCCAAACTTCCTGTCTGGCAAAAACTGGAGGATTTGTGTATCTGATCTGTAGTGCTCTGACCTGCTGGAGCTGAGAAGCAGCCAAAACGTGACAGACTGTGGTCGGTGTCAGTCACTGGAGAAAGACATACAGAGGGTCCTCTTCCTCCCCTCGTCTTTGCTCTGCCTCTCTCACAGCTTTTACTTACAGCCAGAGTAATGGCTGAGAGTGCATGTATTGACACAACTCCTTAAAGCCACACAGCAGTGTCAGGGTGGGGCCAGTCAAGCTGGGGGGGGCAGTTTAATGATAAGGTTAATAAGACTGACCTGAGCTCAGACATGCCTCCTTGAGCTGTTATGGAGAAAAAACAGAGAGCTAGAAGAGGAGAGGCAGAATAAATGTACTGGAAGCAAACAGAGGATAAATGTGAATAAGAAGAATTTAAGCGAAGCACAAATAAAATGAGAGCTTCACATCAGGAGGGACAGGAGAAGAGAAAATCTAGTGGGGGAAAAAAAACTCAGTGAAAGAAGGGTTGAGGAAATGATGGTAAAGGGGAGAGCAGACAGGTAGAAAAAGGCAGGAAGATGATGCAAAAAGACAGAAATAGAGGAAGGAGGTCAGAAATGGAAACACAAGGACAGGAAAGGACATTACAGGAAAATAGATAACACAAGAGAAGGGAAGAGATTCATAAAAGATGGGAAATAAAGGGCAGAGAGAAAAATATGGGGTAAAAAGTATGCGCCGTATTGTGATCACTTGTTGCCTTTTTATATCTTTTATCATGTGTCTTCATAAGCCAGAATTTCACAAAAATCAAGTCATAATGTCACAAAAAAGTTCTTACTGTACAAGACTACAGTTGTAATGCCATGGGTCTAATGTAATTTTGAGTAAAGAAAGTTGTAACGCAACAGAAAAACTTATTCAACAAATTCAACAAGGAAAATTCCAAACTAAGTCAAAATGTAATGATTATGTTATATAATATCATGGTGTGTTTTATTGAGAGAAAAGCCTTAATAACATGTTTCCAATTGTCTACATGGTTGTTAAAATGTCATATGAGAGGTTATCCAAACATCAACCCTCTGCTATAAAATGAGGGAAGTTGACAGCTGAGGATGAGCAGTGATTACAGAAGCGATCACAAGTTTTGGCTTCCTGTCTGTTTGTTGCACAATTCAATTCTCTGTCATAATCAACAAATCTTTAAAAGGATTTCCTGATCAGATGAGGAGAGAGGACCTAAGAATACACACATCATGTAAGGAGAAGCAGCCATGGACTGAAGGAGTAGGAAGCATTGGGATAACTCATACAGTGGACATGTTCAAAAAAAAGTTTGAAAAAAAAAAACAAAAAGACAGCCTAACCATGAGAGGAGAGTAAAGTTGGAAATTAGGTGCTATGGTAAAAACGAAGGAAAGAAACAAATAAGTCATCTCTCTTTGCTTTCCTGCTCCACTTTAGTTCATCTTACTGAAATAACAATCACAGGAAATTAACTAACACATGTCACGTAACCATCAGCCAATTCCTGGTAAAAACAGCTGTCATGCTTCCAAGCATGAGGCAGTCAGAGCCAAATCTGATCACCCTACACATACGACACAAGACTGTTTAGTTCAAAGCCCATATCTTACAGCGCATGCATTAACCCCGCTCAGACAACCCTGAAAGATGTAAATCCTCGGCTGACAGACATAATGTAGGTGTCCAGTCAGAGATGATCCTATTTTCTTCTTTAGTCAGTAAAAAGGCCCTGAATCAGCCGTAAAACTGCTGATACTCATCTCAAACAGCCTAATCTGCGCTAAACTCTTATCCTGTGAATGTGTGTGTCTGTGTTTGAGAGATTAACCCCAAGGTGTCAGTGAGAAATTGTGGGTGCAGGCTTTAGGTTTTAGTAAAAAACTGATGCATACACCAGAGGATTTTCTGTACTTAATCATTTCTGTCGGGCTAACGCTCTGTCCAATGAAACAAAAGTGCTTGATAAATTTCATCAAATGTTGTTGAACAAACAAGATGAAAAGTCCAGGGACAGTTTTAACACTTTGTTATAAAAAAGAAGAGGATGGAGAACTTTTGTACCAAAAATAAGAACATACCACGATATTTAACCGTTGCCAGTAGTATATTATATAATTAAGCATCTCGTCTAGAAGGGCAGGGAACAGAGTAAATACACTGAAAAGCTGCAATGTGTTGTATAATTCTCCTCCAAAAATGTTTATTGACCAATTAAAACACAACTTTAAAGAGACAGATTAGCTGTCGACTAATCCCACAGCTATAGACAGTGTCTGTAGTGTCTCTTATAGGCTTATTTGTAGATTAAATTGCAGAATAGTCCAGCACTGAAAGCTGTCTGGCTTTATTGATCCAAATAGGACCAATGTAAATCCCTCAAAACAATGCCCTATTTGAAGTAACAAAGTAAACCTTGTAAGGGCGCTCAGGGTATGCCAATCATTTTAAGAAACAATTCTTTGAAATGATAATAACAAAGAAAACAAGTATTCCTCCCTCATATGGCCCAAGTGTGTGGATAAAAAGGTGTGTGGGCCAAAAGGCAAGGTTGAAAAATTCAGCTAAAGTCAAGACAAAATAAATCATCACCATAAGAAAATGTTGTAGTATAACAGACAGGAACACACACATACAGGTACAGGTGCAGACAAGTAAAAGCACAGGTGAGTCCAGCCGGGGCAGGTGTTTCGATCCCTGACAGCGGGATTAGGAGGGAAGATATAGGCAGGCTTTCAAAAGCAATACAGATCATGAAAAGTTAAGAAAATAGTAATATGACCCTCAGTGTCCAACAACATCACAGCTCCAGCCTCCTCACAGATATTGTATGACATTAAGGGTCAGTTTGCATGACAACGGTTTTAGGATAAAACACAAAGACGTTGTTGTGTTTCGGCCTCCTGTTTACTTGGAACCGATGTGTCAGACAAAGCAAGCCAGAGTTTTCAGTGGAAACAGACACTTCACTTTGCGTGGTTGCGTTACACTTGGTTAAATATATTTACCAGATCATCAGTTCACCTCTACCCCGGCCCCTGAACCATCCTTGTGTATACGACTCCTACAGCTATATCGCCAACTATAGGCCGAGCATGCATGCTACAGCATTTTCAGTCTCTCAGCATTTCCATGTAAATGCACATTATTTTCACAACATTTTTTGTGTTTTCGGGTGAAATGTGTGAACTGGGCTTTACTCTACAGGCCACTGCCATGCTTCACTGGTGGCAGAGTGTGTTTCTAACATGCTTCATTCTCCACAAATAACACAGGAAACAGTAAAGTAAAAGCAACATTATCCTCAGTGACCTGTTGGACTCGGTTAACAAATGACTTGCTCTTGGGCAACTCAGCTTACAGTGCCCCAAAGTCTGTGATTACTCCAAAGAAAAGAAAAACACTAGATATGCCATTAGTTGCCTTTTGGAAAGAGTTGCTACAGAGGTCTGACAAGTTGCTAATATAGTGAAAAAGTTTCAAAGTTGGCAGAACTTAATGTGAGAAAGCAACATTGACCACTCAAGCTCTTGATAGGATGATGTTTCATAAAAGCCTGACAGTTTTATTGAAGTGTTGTTTTTCTTGGTTTGGCTGATCTCACTGTTATTGTTGTTGTTACTGGATTACCTCTGCAGACTTGGCTTCTGTTGATGAACAGTCACTCCAAACATCTACAAACAAAAGACACCTTCAGGATTCTGATTTTAAAACGTTACTACATGAAAAGTTTTCAGTGTTCCTCATTTATTTTGCACATCCAATTTTCAGTTTCTCTCTAGCAGCAATATATATAAAAATCCCTTAGTTCCAGTACTTTCCCTACTTTTCAATGTTTACTGTGCACAAAGACAGAAACAAACCACATGCTTTTTGAGTTTTAAATGGGAAGTTTTTCATTCAACAGACGCCACAATGACTGTATGCACCTGTGTCACCACTTCCCATAGCAAAAAAATAAAAGCAGAGCAATCATACTTCCTGGTTTGGTACCTCTGGGAGCAGTCGTTTGTTGGTCCACTAGCAAGCAACAAGCAACAGCAACATGTAGCCGGTTTCTGAAAACAATCTTTACTCATGCATTGATATTAATGCATCTAAACTGATCTTTGCCTGGTTGACTTGGTTGTGAAAACTTATCTGGGAGGGTCTGATGTCATCTAACCCTAACCCTAACCCATCATTTAAAGTAGGATTTATTTATTCAGAAGTGGCTGAAACATCCATATCCAAAGATTTCCAATACTTCAGTTTGAACCTGATAAGGTCTGAGCAGAGGTCAGTGACTGTCACCCAGGGATAGAGAGAACTTGCTGTTGCTAAAAAAAAAAACCTAACAGGGACAAAGAAAGAAACATAACAGCAACACAGCATAACAGAGGGAGGGAGATAGATGAGGAGGGCAGAGAGGGAGAAGGAGGTGATGAATGGTGTTGTTTTTCTCTGTAAGGAGGATAACTGTATCCTCCTCTGGGAGCAGCAGAGCTGGAGCGCGTCTGTGAGCACCAGTCATGTGTCTCAGAGACAGCCAATGAAAATGCAGGGATTTGGTTCATATGTGAGTTTACTGGGTCAGAGTCAGAGCAGCGGAGTAGGCAACAGCAAATCAGAATGTGTTGCAGTGTCTGGATGATTAGCCAATGAGGCTGGAGTCTGGTGTCTGGTACCAGTTGATGTCTGACAGTTAGACAGACTGTATCTAATTACCACAGCCAAGGCTCAGCATGGGTCTGCGAGTGTGTGTGTGTGTGTGTGTGTGTGTGAGTGTGTCTGTGTGTGTGTGTGTGTGTGTGTGTGTGTGTG